>OZ024908.1:81944654-82012154 GCA_964017125.1 Flabesymbios commensalis | reverse complement strand
ATATTAATGAACATTGACTCTTGTATCATTACATACAAGTTACATAATATTGACAAAATCTATCAATAACATTATCAAACAAGATTATCTGTTGTTGAGGAGGGTATGAAAACGGCACACAGACACAAAGTGTCTGACCCCCACAACACAAACTTACGAATGCATCGTAAGAGCACATATGAATTCCAACCTCTCATCTGTCTAATCCACCATTACTTGCGGCATCAGAAACAACACTAATTCTATATAGTGAAGTGCTATATAGTCTGAAATTTAGTTTTTAAATTGAAATTAGGATGTCTACAGAAGTGAAACGTGAAATTTACATGTAATGAATAGATAACCAAATAATTAAAATTTCTAAATGTAGATAATAAGGGACACATTATCATAACATCTGTTGTATTTATAATTCCTGAAGCAAGTCTGAGTAGTGTTTTGACTGGCTGGATTTATATGTCAGTGGAATTTTATTTTCTGTAAGTGTAAAATCTGACCACAGAAGTATACAGACCTCATTTTGAGCTGACCTAGGTATTGCAGACACACTTTGAAAACATAAGAAGACCACAAAACATAGATTTAGAAGGATTTGAAGCAAATTAGGAACATGAGGAAATGGCCCACATCTTGAGTATTGCTGTATTCACTAAAAATGTTGTTTACATATACATTCAAAAGCAAGATCTAAAGAATTCTATAAAAAAAAAAATAATAATAATAATAATTTCTTACTCACGCAGTTATTGACGAAAAAGCAAAATTTTAGCTTTTTCTTCTCTTCTACGGGAGAAGAAAAAAGACATAAATCATTCACATTTAAAGTAATTCCACCTGTAAGAATGAGCTTGTGGATATTGTATCAAAAACCGACTGGCCGAAATCGGGTTGGCAAATCACTCCCCATCATGTTTTCCATTGTTAGAACAGCTGGCGCAAGTCCTGCTGAACTAACAAATGGAAAATCATATGTTTGGTTCTTCACAAAGTTTATTGCATCTGGCGCAAGTCCGGATGCATCCTGCCCATCCTTGCTAGCACTGATTTCAGCAGCTGGCGCAAATCCTGATGCTAGATTAAACTAATTCCACCTGTAAGAATGAGCTTGTGGATATTGTATCAAAAACCAACTGGCCCAAATCCAGTTGGCAAATCACTCCCCATCATGTTTGCTATAGTTGGAACGGCTGGCGCAAGTCCTGCCGAACTAACAAATGAATAATCATATGTTTGGTTCTTCATGAAGTTTATTGCATCTGGCGCAAGTCCGGATGCATCCTGCCCATCATTACTAGCACTGATTTCAGCAGCTGGCGCAAGTCCTGATGCTAAATTAATCAAGCTAGACATAGAGCATCATGTAGTTGGCGTATAAGGCATGCAATAACTACTGCGGCCTGTAACAACTGGCCAAGTCTTGTTGTAACTGACCTTGTATTTATTGACTTTTTTTTTTTTTATGCAAGATTAAAAATATGTTCTTGCAATAGTTTAATTAAATAATTATATTGCTTTTACCTTACACTCCTACGCTTGGATACTCTTCCGAATTATTTTAATTTACAAATTATTTATTATATATATATATATATATATATATATATATATATATAAGTAAGCATGATAAAAGATTTAATTTTTGTGGCCATTTTTTTTTTTTTTTTTTTTTTTTTTTATTATTATTTAATTTCAAAGCAGCTGGATCACTAAGCTTTACAAAACAAACAACAAAAAAGAAAACTTAGAAAGAAAAAGGTGACCCAAAACATAATTTCGTAGGATCCACTTGAAACCTAAGGTCACTTTGGCAAAGCCAGAGAATGGCCTACAGGAAAACCAGCCCCTGGGATTATTCCAGAGTCATCACAAATTGGCATAATTGCATTAATTATATAAAATGAAATCAAGAGATTATCATCTATATCTCTTCTCATTAATTTAAATTATTACTAATGAGAACGTTAAATCTTAACTTCCTAACATGAATTATTTTTAAATATCTTTATGAGCACTAATATTGTATATTTTAATTTGAGATTAAGAGCAGCTGGTATGTATGCTTCATTGACCAAAAGTAACAAAAAAAGAAAACTCCAATCAAAGAGGAAAGGTGCCAAAACATAGTTTTGACAAAGACCTACCTGAAACCGAAAGCTGTACTGGCGAGGCCAGAAAATAGCCCACAGGAAACAAATCCTGACAGGAATCAGTGGGTCAACCACAAATTGGCATCAGCCAATGTGATTATCGCCTCCAGAGTTTATCAATTCTTGCTAAATCAAATCCTAGAAACAACAATTGCTCCTCTTATTTATTTATATTATTTGTAAAAAATTTCCCTACAAATCACATGATAAAATGTACCCAAAAAAATTAAGTAACAAAGATGAGACTCCCAAAAATGAGGAAAAAGGCCAAAATCATATGTTCCTGACAACAAGACCTATCAGAAACCCCATAAGGCCGCAGTGGCAATGCCAAAGAATGGCCCACAGGAAAAACAGTTCCTGAAAGGAATCAGTGAGTCAACCACAAATTGGCATAAATGCATAAAAGCAGCCAAAGTGGTTATCGCCTCCAGAGCTAATCAATCTTTGTTGAACAAATTCTCAGAGACAATTATCATTGATTTTTAAAATTAATATTGTCTATTGCATTAAAGTGAGCGCCATCACAAATGTTTACTCAGCGAATCACAACAAGAATCAATCTTCTTAACAAGATAATTTATAAAGTTGACCAAGCAAATCACACGATAAAATGTACCCAAAAAATTTAAGTAACAAAGATGAAACTCCCAACCACGAGGAAAAAGGCCAAAAACATATGTTCCTGACAACAAGACCTATCTGAAACCCTATAAGACCGCAGTGGCAATGCCAAAGAATGGCCCACAGGAAAAACAGTTCCTGAAAGGAATCAGTGAGTCAACCACAAACTAGCATAAATGCATAAAAGCAGCCAAAGTGGTTATCGCCTCAAGAGTTAATCAATCTTTGTTAAACAAATTCTCTGACACAATTATCGATGATTTATAAAATTAATATTGTCTATTGCATTAAAGTGAACGCCATCTCAAATGTTTACTCAGCGAATCACAACAAGTTAACATAGTACTTTTTCACCTGAATGAAACCAAAATGTTTATGTGACGAAGATGAAACATTTTCCATCCCCCTTGACATATTAAAAGTTATCCAAATTTGGATGCAAAAATGCAAATGATTTTTTCGTTATGTCATTCCACACATGTTTGATAAATGAGGAACCGACCAGTGTTACTCTGCAGTTATAAAAAGTCTTGTTTTATGCTCAATTTGTTAAATTTGATAATTTAATAACAACGGAAATTTACGATTGAAACGAAGAATGAGTGAACGATAATGTAAGGTTTTGAGAATGACTAGACCACATGAAAAGCCAACAATGTCAATGTGACAAAGATAAGGGTCATAATCCAAATAATTGGTCAGACAGATTCAATAATAACCACGCAAAGATATTATCAAATATTCCGACGCCCAGAACTGATAACGAAACAGATATACCATGTAATCATACTGCAAAAGATTTTTATAATATGGGCACAGAAAAGGACCATATCCCTACTTCCGAAACCTACTGGAAATTTTTCTTCTCAAATATAAACAATAATTTAAATTTCGAAGATGCTTACAAACAGAAAATTCTTATAATTCCTGATAATAAATTAAAATAATTTAATTTTAAACTACTACATAATATACTACCATGTGGAACCAATTTAAAACGATGGAAATTGAAAGAAATTAGTAGTTGCAGTATATGTAAAGAAAACCAAGACATTATCCATTTGTTGTACACATGTAGACAAATAAGGCATATATGGCAATCTCTAAATGATGTATTAAATGTAAATATCAGACCTATCCATATCATATGTGGACATCATTCTATACCAGATTTTATTATTACTCTGATCAGTTATATAATTTATAAAGAATATATAATAGGCGAAATGAATAATACAGACAGAGTACATACAAATATGTACCACTTCATTTCAAGGGAATTGATATACAGGTATGCTACTTTTAAACATTTGCATTGGTTTAAAGGAAATATACAAAAAACGTTCGAGATTGTTTTAGAACATATGTCAAAACATTCCTAGTATGGTATTGACTACAAGTTTATATACGCTTTTTGTTTATATTGAGAGTGCTTGGTATACTTCTGAGTCTAATCTTTCAGCATTGTTAGTACGTAAAAGTAATTTTAAAGTATTAATTAAATCATCTTATGTAACTTCTTTAATTAACTCAAGAGAATGTAAATTATATCAAGTTATTACAGCATCTAAGCCCAATTACAGTTATTGCACTTATGTATTCCTCCTTTTTCGTGATTTTTACAAGTGTAATATACATCATCCCTTTTCGCAAGGAGGAGTGATAAGTAAGATATCTGTCTGCAGCTATAACTATATATTCCAACACACATGCATGCCGTGATCAGGTGATATACTTTTTTTTGTTTTGTTTTTTATATCCGTGCATGTGAGTGGTAATATGTTGTGTTGTTGTGTCTTTTAAATGTTGTGACCTCACCAAAATAATATTGTGACCTCACCATAATATTGGTGAGGTCACGGCAGCTGGCCTCGAGGGTCAAGATCTAGAATGCTTGATCTTGGCTCTCGAGACCAGAGAGGCATACACAACTGAACCCTATTATATTTGAATTATGTAATAACAATATTTTACAAGCATAATATTCAGCGTTACAATAATAAATAATATACTGGTGGCACGGCATACACAAGACTCGAGCCATTTGTTGGGTCGGTGTTTGGCCAGCGCTGCAAACGCTGGCCCAGCACTGACCCCGCCTCCTTTTTTGGCGTGTTGTGTATGCTGGGCAAAACTTGACCATGTCCTGATTTGGTGGCTGGACATCTTTCCGGCAGTGGCCAGACATTATACCAACAGCAGGCGCAGGGTGTTGAATAGGTGTTACTTTAGCGTTGGTTCAGCGTCGTCGATTGTCGACCAACGCTGAACCAACAGCAAAATTATCTTCTTTCCCCAGCAGGCGCAGGGTGTTGAATCGCTTTGGCGTTGGTTCGGTGTCGTCGATAGTGGACCGGCGTTGAACCGGCGTTGCTTTCACCGCCTTGTGTCTGGTGGGTCATGTATTGTCAACTGTGATACCATACCACATAGCCAGAAAACGGGAGACGCTGGCATGGTGTTAGTTCAGTGCCGGGCCAGCATTTATGGCCCGACATTAATCTGGTATTGTGACAGTGTCTCGCGTTCACTGAGTACTATTTGTTTTTCTGTTTTTCTGTGTCAGTAACTCGCATTGGGCCGATGTCGATTCTTTGTTCTTTTACAATGAGTCGGCAACGGCTTCAATGAATGTGCTTTTAAATGAACAATTTATTTACTGATAATACATAATTTGTATTTGTATTGTACATTTTAATCAATAAAAAAAAAAAAAATCAAATATATACACAAACTATTAAAAATATTTGTAACATAAATTTCCTTTATAGAATCATATAGTCATATAAAAATAAAGTATGGACAGCTAAAATCAAATTTCAGAAACAACTATCACCACTCTCATTGATTTAAAATAATTCAAAATCATATGTTCATTGTGCTTTTAACTTGATTTAAAGTTTACACTAGCGCTTAAATTCCTAAGATTGTATATTGTTTAGTCTACATTTTATTAAAATCATGAAAGAACAGTCCAAACCAAATTCAATCCAGATGAATTTTGTATTATAAATTTGTCACTCCAAAAATATGTCACTGTCAGTGACTGGAAGTGCTGCCGACTACTACACTAATAATGACGATGCAACCAGTCTAATGGTAGACTAGTCTACATCGTATATTTAAAAAAAAATTTATTACCCATGAAAATGAGATAAGGCAGCACAAAATTTTTGATTTCATGAAATGAAACAAAAAGCGATTAGACCAGGCCTATATACGTTTTTGTAGACAGCTACAATTTTTTAATGTGTAATGTCTAGAATTAGACTATTAGACTTAAAATTAATTAGACCAAAGTCTAGTCCTAGCCCTGGCCTACTGCGGCTAGGCCAGGAGCCTATGGCAATAATAGAGGACTATAGTCTATAGAGTATACTAACAGTTAAGAGTAACAGTTAGAGCCGAGTCTAGACTATATCTAGGCTCCAGTAACTTTGACATTTAATTAACAGCGCGTACGGATAATACTATTATTAATAGTTAACAAAAACACGAATTCAACGTGAGCGATAGTATAAGAATTTTTGAAGTCGACCATGTGACTGGACCGATGTAGGCGATGATCAATCGAAGTCAATCTAAAAAACCACTGACACATGGTAGAACATATTCAAAAACAATGCGAAACTATATCTAACATATAAAAGAACTATTGAAACGTATTTGAAATTCAAAATTTTCTTGATAGACATAGAATCTGCTATATAAATTTATATTTCTTTCGGATTAATTTTTGACTTGGACCACCCTCAAGATTTCATTGCTAAAAGAGACTGTTATAAACAAATCGATATCCGAACAAACCACGAATTACATAGCTTGGGATTCGCCTAAGATTAATAATCTATTTTGTGTCCGATAAAAAGAGCTTTCATTTTACGAAAACTCTGTATTTATTTGCTTAGCATATAGAATCATCGGAGAGTGCTATCCCAGAAAACAGGACAGTCATACTGATATATTTTTATAATTTATTATTATTGTCTATGGGTAGAAAATAATGTTTTTGTTTTAATATATTTATGCAGTAAGGAGAGCAGTTTTCCACATACATTGGAATATAAAAAGGGTGTATCTTTTACGGAAAGGCCATTAAAATTGAATTTAACAAGTAAGCAATTATAACCATCGACTTTGTCCAGTATAGTCCTGGTATAGTCCTACAAAAATGGCCCCGAAGTCACCCACCTGTTTTTTTATAGTAGACCACCTGGGGCATATTTTTCGCAAGGGTGGACATTATGAAACCCGGCAGTAAGTGAGATATTCAAGATTTTGTATAACAAAAATACAACCGGAAAACCGCGCCACAGTTCACGATCTTGCCTTCAAAATGGCATATCATCACCGAGAATCCACCTGCAGCAACATTTAGGCCCTCAAAATGACCATGTGACCATGTGACCAGATAAGAAAAAAAACACTATGCTTTAATAAAGATCAAGGTCACCAGAGGTCAAGATGTGAAATAATAATATCCCTGCCTAAAAATAGGCACTCCTCAGAATTAAAACGTCTAAATTTTTTGAAGGAATAAAAAATCACTTGATTTAGTGTCTTCTAGTGATATATATCAAAAGTTTTTTAGAATTATTAGGGGTGATCAAATATTGTATTGGTACATTGGGAATTATATTATTTCTGAAAGAAGTAATAATTCCTTTCGTTCCCAAAAAGTTAATTACAACAAATGCCATGTTTTCGGGATGTTTGAAAAATGTAACAAAAGTGCTTGCAAATACAAACACCAATGCTATTTTTGCAAACGCGAGCAACAATCTGACAAATGCTCCAAAAATGGTAAATCTACAAAAACCAACGCTCTTAACTCCAATTCTAGTAGATAATTTGAAAAGATTATTGAAGGAGGCAGATTATGACCAATTCAAAAGATTTATATTAATCAGTGGGTTCAAAAACGGTTTTTCAGTTCATTTTGAAGGTCCACCAATCTCGAGCAAGGCAGAAAATCATATTTCAGATAATTCTAACGCCGAAGTGGTGAGAAAAAAAAAACTGCAGAATTGGAGAAAGGAAGAATACCAGGTCCTTTTAATAAACCTCGTTTGTTCCTTTCTGTATATCTCCGCTCGGATTAGTACGAAATGTGACCCAAATAAATTTAGGCTTATTCACGATTTATCTTTTCCAAAAAATCATGCAGGAAATACATCTATTCCTCAAATTTATCGGTCAGTCACATATGAGACGTTAGATCACTCAATTTCACAAATGAAGAAAATGGGCGTGGGAGCTTTGGTTGTTAAAGAGGACATTGATAATGCTTCTCGGATCATACCTATTGCACCAGACGATTATCATCTTCTCGGTTTTAAATTGAAGATGTATTTTACCAGGATAAAACGCAACCAGTGGATGTAGTATGTATTGTCAGACATTTATTTTCGAGCTTCAGTAGGCCTATCACACATTATAGATAATTTCATCTTTTTTGGTGCTCCAGATTCGGTTTAATGTCAACCATAGGTCTAGATAGTTTCATGGCGCTTTCTAAAACTCAAATACCAATACCAATGAAAACATCCAAAACAGTTTTTCTTACAATATGTTGTCTTGAAGTAGATATTATCAAATGTGAAATTAGACTGCCCCCAGTTAAAGTGGACAAAATAAAAATCGAATTGAACATGATAACGAAAAAAGATCGGTACAGTTCAAACAGCTGCAAGCATTATTGGGGTTGTTGAATTTTGTCTGTCATAGTACCAGGACGCACAATCATAAGGCGACCCTATAATGTAATTTCTGGTATCAGTAAACAACTTATTTTGTAGGCCTATCCATTAACACAGAAACCAGAGCTGATTTGTCAGCAATGGTCTTTTTTCATGGACAATTTTAATGGCAAGTGTATGTTTCAAAACGACGAATGGTTAGAATCGGACTGTATCCACATGTACACGGATGCCTCAAGTTTACATGGCTTTGCAGGTGTTTTCGGCAAACTATGGTTCATAGTAAATGGCATACACAATTTGAGTCACAATTTGACATCACTTTTTTCCTATTATGATCATAACACAACTTTGGGGACAAAAACTGAGGAATCACCGTATAATGTTTTTGATTGATAACGCTGCTTTGGTTTCTATTATTAATTCTATTACTTCATAACAATGAAGTACTTATTAGATGCGTCTTTATAAAATAAATTCACAAAGAGGTTATGAAAAACATATAAATATTTTTCATTACATCAATGTGTTTATATAATATACGGGAAAAAACAAACTGCTTATTAGACTCGTTCAATTAGAATTAATATTGGGTTTAGAGAGTTGGTTGAAAAAATGCGAATATAAGGAATACCATAAATGATATGTTGTCAAATAGCTGTTGGTTTTTATTTGCTTCATGGACATTGTGAATGCTAGCACTGTTATAAAGTAATTATGTTGGGTGGGGCAATGATCATGGCTGAGCCAGTCACCAGATGTCGCCCTAAGCATGCTGTGTATCGCAGTATAGTCACCAGAGGTCAGGTGTTGTCGACATAGATTCTATCACTATTCTGTGAAACGCAGTGACGTCCCTCGGTGAAAACAAGGTTATATAAGAACCCTCCCCCATACTTCATTGTATTATCCAGCTCGGTGAAAACAAATGAAGTCGGGGTCATTGAGTTTCACAGAATGAGTTCTGTTCTGCTCATGTCGGCAGGGCAAAAACTTTATTCACTTGTGTGAGTGTTTTCAAATTGATTTTACAGTTTTTTAACCCACCTCTGTACCCCGTGTACACCGCCATTTTTTGGGGTTAGTTTTCGTTCTCTGGATTTTACAGGTGGGACGTTTTTTTACACTGGTGATACAGTTAGTAATGATAACGTAAAATTGTCACAGTTATAGTTGACCCAGCAAACACAAAACATTTGTTTAATATTTGTACACTGTTGGACCAACGTCGCAGATGCTGGGCCAACATTGTACAAATGTTATACAAATGTTTTGTGTTTGCTTGGAAGCTACTGTTGTAGTGTTATTATTAATCATTACAATGAACATTATCAGGGAATGCATATATTCTACTTTACTCTGTATCTGTCATGAGTGTTATTATTTTGATACATGTATAATTATTGTCATTAAAAGAAAATAATGACCATTTTTCATTCAACTGCGAGCTGTCTTACTGTGTTCAGATTCATGTGTTGCTATGATATCACAGAAAAAAACAAGCTGAAATCTTGGACTCGTTTAATTAGAATTAATATTGATTTTAGAAAGTTGGTTGTTAAAAATGTTCATTAGCTGTAGCTTATGATGCATATAGAGGCATGGGACACATAAAATATATAAACGTCATAACATGCATTGTCTTGGGTATTAATTGGCATTTTAGTGTTATACACCGATAATATCACAATATAACATAATATCAAGATATTTTTAAACCCTATCGTGTCGTTATACTACAATAGGCGAATAGTCTTAAGTTTTAAAGGCGGGGGGGGGGGGGGAATATGCCCAAGCTGAATTTTTCAGAAAACTTTCGAAATACTATTACATTTTTTAGGAAAACCTTCCAAATACCATTAGAAACAACATACAAAAACTCGCCGTGATTCCGCTGAAGCCTTTTCTATTATTCAAGATGGCGTCCAAGATGACCGCCAAAAATTGTATACCCCCAAAATATTATGACAAAAGATTTCTCAACGGTTTTCTATCCTACTGGACATATAGTGGATGACAGAAAAAAATATATAATTTTTTTAAATTTTTATTACCACATTATATCCCTACAGAATTCAGGGTATAGGGGTACAAGATACTTCTGCATGGTCAAAATGTAAAAACAAATATTTGTTTTTCTGTTCTCCGGTCTTACGTCAATTGTACTTGTCATTACCATTTAATGCGTTTTCATACCATTCAACGCTTCATCGTCGCCCTGTGCTGCCTCGTATATATATCATTTATTTTCAATTGCTGTTATGTTAATGATTGAAATATTTTTTGAAAAGTCACACATATCAAAATCTTGCTATTTCCCTTATCAGTATACCTTAAATTGCTAATAAATGATAGGCTTGACTATTTAGTGACTCAGAAACTGTTTCATTGTAATCCTTATGGAAAAAAAGTACATGTAGACATTTAAATCATAAGGTTATATTGATTACAAGCCGAGATATAGCGGTTTTAATATTGGTGGCCATCTTGGACGATATCTTGGATGATAGAAAAGGCTCCAGTGGGAATCGAGGGAAGTTTAGTATGTTGTTTCCAATAGTATTTGGAAGATTTTCTTAAAAATGAGCTTGGACATTTTCCCCCCTGCAGCCTGATTACAAGTCTAATACTATTCGCTTACAAACAAGGATAGTTTTGTGTATTATTGTGACAAAATAACGCCATGTACGTTTGACGATGTGTCATGTTAACAATGTATATTTATTATTCTCGAACTAATGATGTTGACTTTCACCACGCGGTATATTGTGAGATCAGCCCATCTCGCACTCTCTCCAAAATGCTTCACTGGGTAGTGTTATAGTGTACTTGTCAGCACCGCTACCAAGGTCGAAAGTATGTTATCTTCTTAACCCTTTGACTTCCAGGCCGGGGTGCATACCAGGATCCAGATATACTGGTGTAGGAGTTCTATTTTTCGTCATTTGAAGCTGGAATTGCTAACGCAATTTCCAGCTTCAAATGACGAAAAATACACAAATGTAGTATATATTTGACGAAAATTTATGTCATTTTATGGTTACGTTCATTGACGGATGACGACGGAAATTTCCGTCATGTATGGTAGTGAAAAGGTTAATCATTTATGCAGCTTAAGATGTGCATATGGGGAATACCCAACAGATACGATTATAATCTATTAGTATCATGTTCAAATGTTGTTTGCTTGAAATAGATAGTTACATACAACAACTTAGAAACTGTGCTGACATACCGTATTTTAACATAGCCAATTTTTCTCTTCATACAGTCAATGAGAAATATCTGCTGATTATGAATGGATGTTTTATGCCTAAATCAACATCTGATTCTGCGACATAAATCAAGTGAGATGGAAGACATATCAATGCACAGAGAGTTCACCGTTACTACAACATGCCACACCGTTACTATATCACACCTTTATGAATATGTGTCAGACCGTTACTTTTTACTGAGGTTGTGGTGTGACAGTAACGGGCTGACTGATTACTAGACTTACTAGGTTTTCCCTGACGTTATCCCCTATTGTAGCTTGGTATTCTTACAAACAGACATGATCACAGGGTAGATATATAC
This sequence comes from Flabesymbios commensalis, assembly GCA_964017125.1. Taxonomy (NCBI): domain Eukaryota; kingdom Metazoa; phylum Annelida; class Polychaeta; order Terebellida; family Flabelligeridae; genus Flabesymbios; species Flabesymbios commensalis. The sequence goes on along the minus strand of OZ024908.1, from coordinate 82,000,105 downwards.
AGTATAAAAATAAGGATATACAGAGTTAATAAAAACTTTTAATTTTAATTCACATTTGTGTGACTATGGCATTTCATTCTCCACCCATTGAGTGTGCGGTCAGAAATTAACAGGACAGAAATTAAAACTAACGACAGAAAGAAACAGTTTTCACTACGACAAAAAGTTCCGGATGAAAAGTAAAAGTTGATAATTAATGCTAAAATAAGATGTTTAATTAATCTATTTCTCATTTGTTGTCGACTGTTTAATAATGATCAATAAGATAAAATATAACAATATCAAAATTTAACTAATAAAACGTTTTTATGTTTTTATTATTGTTGCATTATTATAATGTGTTTGCTACTTGGTGTAACAAATATTTCTATCAGTGAAAATAATTTATTTACGATTTATTTAACTATATTTAGTACATACGTGGTTATTTGATTATTTGTTGTGTAAAAATGACCCAATTTAACTAATATATTGTGGCTACCGTATAGATTAATCGGCCTGCGAAATAGCTTTTAACGGGATCACTAAGTAATGCATGTTGTAAGTAACACTTTTTAAAGTCAACAGTATTGGCGGGATCACAAAGTAACAATTTTACAAAGTATCACTTTTTTAACGTCAACAGTATTTACGGGATTACTAAGTAACACTTGTTCAAAGTAACACTGTTTTAAAGTAAACAGTATTGGCGGGATCACAAAGTAACACTTTTATAAAGTATCACTTTTTCAAGGTCAACAGTATTTTCAATGTATCATTTTTCGAAGTTAACAGTATTGGCAAGATCACAAAGGAACACATTTTCAGAGTAGCACTTTTTCAGTTAACAGTACTGACGGGATCGCAAAAAAGCCCATTTTTTCATATTGGAGAGTATTTAGGTAGGGCTGTAAATGATGTAAGGTTTATCCAACATACTGACTAATATTTTATTCAAAGGTGTATAAAATGTATATTATTTATTTTTAAAACGATCTAAGAGAAATTATATAAATAAATTATTTTGTTAAATTCATTTAAATTAAAGTTAGTATTACTCATGAAACAAACCTGTTTCCCTGATTATTTGCAAAGAAATGTGAAATAAATACACCTCCCCTTAATAAAAAAATGACATACTTTTCGATATCACTTTTAGTTTAAAACACTTTTAGTATACCTTCAGGAATATATTATTACTGTTACAATTGAACTATATCATTAGTTTAGTTGGTTGGACATGTTGACGCGACTGTTACCTTTCTAAAACAAAATGTATAAATATGCATTTAAATTTTCCATATTGGTATATTTTAAATAGTATTCACATACATCACTTTTAGTTCATGTTCTGAAATATAATATACAGCAATAATTAAATTCAACATTTATTTTAGTACTTTAAAGCAGCTGTTACCTTTCTAAAAGCAGAATATATCAATATAGATAAATGTTCCCGTAATATGTGTATTTTTAAATTTTGTATTTGATGTTCAGGGACATAATATATAATATTCGAACAAAAATATACCATTATTATACTACTTTTAATCAACGGTTACTTTTTATCCTTGTTTCTTTTTGTCCGTTTTTCTTCTTTATTGTTACTTTTTTTCCTGTTACTTTCTATCCCAGAATCTGTTGAACCAATGCTGGTTTAATGCTGGTCCAGCGTCGCAGACGATGATCGAACATTCACCCGAAATTGTTTCAACGGCTCTTGTTTGCTGTCAGCACGGCGAACAGCACTTGAGATGTTATTTTTATGAATGATAAATTTGAGCGTAGGGGCCTTTTAAAGTATTGAGTGGCTCACTAATCGTGCTAATAAGAATTGTGGATGGGAGTTCAAAGAAGTCTTTGAACAAGCATACTACTTTTGTTTAACTGTGCGCATTGTTTAGAATATGTTTTTTCAACATTTATGTGTGACACCTGTCCGTCTATGCCGGACGCGCGGCCGTGAACGTAGACACACTGGATCGTTAACCCTCTGCGTACCGATAACCATGACAACAAGACGTGTATTCTACGTCAAAAATGCGTTTTAAAATTTAACATGCATTAAGAATTACTTTAAATCCGAATCAGGTCAGTTGCAAAATCAAGGAGTGTTGTGTTGTATAATTTATATATATAACATATTCGGAGGTTACGATAGGCTTATTGCAGCACGCAGACTGTGAAGGGTCTTAAATCGCGGCACGCTTTGTCAGCAAGTAATTGACCCTTATTCTGCTGATGATCACAGTCAACATCCTAAAATAGAATATTGATTGTTTAAATAATTATCATTGTATTATTTTCCGTTGATAACGTTCTAGGGTCGTGAAAATGATAATATTTATAATAGAAATTATCTATAATTTTCATCCATTTGAAAATTTTGCTTGCATTATCTTGACCGCAGTGATGAGAGTGAACGTGCCGTTTTGCTACAAAAGTATGACCGTTGTTTGCGAAGTGGGACCTCAAAGGTGTTCTGTGCATAAAAAAATCAAATGTCAAATTCGATTATATTGTATAGAAATATATGTATCAAAATATATTTTGTATATATAAAAGTCTATTTGATAAAATGATATGCCTATGTGACGATGACAAACGGTCTTATATATGTACATATGTATCATAACTGTACTGGTATATCACTGATTTTTGTATTTCTAAAATGATATGCATAAGTATTTGAAGTAAGATGACTATATAACTGTGTTAGGTTTCCTCATGCATAATACCATCCGAAATAACCGTCTGAAATTATCGATATTAGTACAGGAATAATCATATAAAGGAGTACTCTGTTATTAAAGGCTTTTTATACATAACACCGTTCAAAATCATCGTCCGATATCACCATCCGAAATTAGTGATATTAGTACCAACATAGAGATATAAAATACGACTAAGTTAGATTCATTTCAGCACTCGTCACCACATCAAGCGCTCGCCTAAAGGCTTGAGGTGGTGACTTGTACTAAGATTAGCCCATCTCGCCTTCCCAACGATGCTGTATGCATAAAACATCGTGGTGTCATATACTGACATTGAGTTACCACATCCTGTTTTATTTGTTAAATCCTATGTTTAAATATAAAATATTTCTCTCTGTGTGCACGCACAAGCCGACAATGCAACATTGAATTTAAACCTCCCATTGCCTCGGAACACGATAAGGCCAACAAGGCCAACACTAAGCAATAATTGATTGACATAGAGTATCTCGTTAAGCCAGGAGTTGTTTATCGAAGGCCTACAGCCTATGATAGACCAGCTTATACACACACATCTTCACTGATCAAATATTTTGAACATTATATTCATAAAGTGTGGTTGCATTTCTTGTTTTGTCAAGTATACATATACATAAACTGAGTGATAAACGAACAAATATAATGCCTCTGATGACCAATTATAATTGCTTTGAAGACCAAATATAATGCCTCCAGAGATCAAATATAATGTATCAGAATACCAAAAATAAAGCTTTTGAAGAGGGACTAAATTTAATGCCTCTGAAGACCAAATGTAATGTATCACAAGACCAAATATAATACCTCTAAAGACCAAATACAATGCCTCTGATGACCAAATATAATGCTTGTGAAGACCAAATTTAATACCTCCGAAGACCAAATATAATGTATATATCAGAAGACCAAATGTAATGCCTCTAACTAACAAATATAATGAATCAGAAGAATGAACAAATATAATGCTTTTGCAGAAGGACCTAATATTATGCCCCTGAAGACCAAACATACTACTGAAGTTAACGAAAGCAACCCTGTTTGGTGTGTAGTTATTAAAACAATTATTTTAACGACGTTTCCGTTGTTCAATAAGAATAATACTTTTTCTCATCATTTAAAACTGGAAATAATGTCAGCAATTCAGCTTCAAATGAACGAAAAACAATTAATTCATCAGAACAGGGGGTTAACCCTTAGATATCTAAGGTGAAATTTACACAGAGTTGTGTTTCGCTACCGCGATGCACATCTTCAATTTAAATTTCTAGACTTCGTGAAATTTAAGTTGCAACGCTTTGGCAAATCTGGAACACATTTTTTTAATAGCCATGAAGGTGAGAGAATAATACAAACTAGAAAAGACTACCATTATACTGTCGTGCAAAGGCAAAATGCAGTATCTGCTTACTTTACAAGTAAGCAGATACTGCATTTCGCCTTTGCAGAGCAGCATAGTCGACATCAGTGGTCTTAGGGTTAAAAGGGGAAAGCTGAGTGGACGAAACGCCCCTAAACAACCTTAATTCTGGTTACACAATACGGACAAATACAACGGCAAATCCGTGGAGCTTTCCAAGGGGACAGCTGGCCGTGGACGTGGCCACACCGTACTGTATTCGGTTTACCAAGGAAAATTAGACTTTTTTCAAGATGGCGGTGACTGAGAGAGATCTGAACCCCAAGGTTTGACAAATGTCCATAACTTCTTATTGACGTTGTGGAAAATGAGTTGAGCATGCGATCATGTAGTTGAAATGTTACTGATTCAAAAAAAAATTCCGACCTAATTAATCGATGCCAAATCTTAGATATGACCGTCTCACGTTATTGATTGAGCGCTATCTGTGGCTGAAACCTTCAGTTTCAAAGCCACGTTGGGGCTAGGGGGGGGGGGGAGGGAAGGGCAGCCTAATTATTTAACCCTTTAACCGCCGGTGCCGTCCATATTCGTTTTTTACATTTTTCATTAGCACATTACATATCAGCTTTTAATCCTGTTAAAGATAAAAAGTGACAATAATCAGCAAGATTTGAAATTTGTTGAGCTCCATTTTGTCAAATCTGAATAATTTTCACTCACTTGAAGTTGTGGATCGCGTCAGCGAGACATAACTTCAAGTGGGTGAAAATTTTAATAGAATAATTTGGCGGTTAAAGGGTTCCATCACACACATATGGTGATACTTTGCTTTGTGACCTCCTGCGCCCATTACCGCCTCGGATGCGTCCACGGCGGTGTGGGGAGGGCGGGGGGGGGGGGGGGGGTTGAGGGTGTAAGTAGCGGTACATCTAACACTTATTGCCGCAACACTTCACTATGGCGGACGGACTTTGCGCTGTCATTTCGCAGCGAAAGACGCATTCGGACCACCAGGTTACGTGGGTTACGTATATTGGATGCTGTCACTGGCCCAGATGTAAGTCAGTATTCTGTCTCATCATCAGCTCGCCTAGCCAGAGATGCTCTGTACGTCATCATACTCACTATCAGTGGGATATCTAACAGCAAGTCTCAACTGGGAAAGAGTTTTTCTAGCAAAGTTTCTACAATTGCAACACAAAATTGAAGATAGGCTGCGGAAACAAGTTTTTCTACATGTAGCAAAGTTTCTACAATTATTTTTATGCCGCAGCAAGTCTCAACTGACTTGGATATTGCAGCGAATTCTGTAGAAATCTACAGAAAACTTGATGCTATGCTGCGGAATTTGGACGAGTTTTGCTAACAAAGTTTCTACAATTGCAACGCAACGCTGAGGATATTTTTAAACTTATGACCACCTCATTCTCGCTTGTTTTGCCATAAAGAGCATCAATGTTACACTCTCACCACTACAGAGCAAAATAGAATCAGAATATATATTTCCTCGCTGCTACCAAGGATACTACAACACATAATTGTTTTCTGCTACCAAAGATCCCTATAGAGTCCTTGCTGCTACAGACCCCACTAGGTGTGATGCTGTCACGGACAACACATAGGACTAGAGCGCAATAAATGCTCCCATTAGAATCGTGGATAAACTTATAAAGTGTATATTGCGATGATACTTTGACAAGTGATCCAGGATGGATGAGTCGCGGGACCAGACGCGGTGTAAGGGTTTGGAGCTGGAGCAGGCCCTGGCCCTCGTTGGCGGATACAGACGCTGGCATATGTACGCCTTCATCATGCTCACCACCACCACGTTCATCGCCATAGCGTGGCAGGGAACGAGTACCGTGTTCATCGGTGGGTAATTTAAAAAATATATAGTACTATCATAGTGAAATTATCATTTTTGTACAAGAGTTCAGTAGCCACAAAGTGGCTGACAATAACGATTTGTAAATTGAGTAGTCGTATCCTGGGGTGGGTGTGGGGTTGCCGTCCAATCAGGAGAGGGGTACACGTTTAATCACACAAAGATAATAAAATACAACATTGTTTTTCCTTTTAAATACTGTATTGTTTGTTCAGTGTGTGTAAAATATTGACACTAATTCTGAAATATTTTTGCGCAGTTGAAATATTTCATTTTTGCGTATTGATAATATTATGACCGATGGTAGATGTATTTATTTCTACTAAAATAACTACTAAAGTATGTACTTAAGAGATCTGGGAATTGTTCAAAATACATTTTGAATGTGCTCAGTCCATGTCATATTTGTTCGAAATAAGCCATTTGAATAAGTTCATTTTAGTACCAATGCAATATTATTTCTTTTGTTTTGTATTTCAAATGTATCCATTCTTACATACCACTTTATTTTAAAGACCTTTGTACTGGTGAAGACTCTAACTTACACAATTGCAATACAATACATTGTGCAAATGTTAGACAGATTGACATACAGAAAATAAATATCACACCGGATAAAATTTCTGACAAAGCTCATACCGATAGCTTCAAATGTCTCACTAATTACATAAACAATGCTTTTTAAAAAAATTATGAGAGTACATGTTAAAAAGTTAGCGATTTATGAGTCTGAAGATGTACCGCCGGTGCCGCATATATTCAGATTTTCATTTTTTATTAGCACATTAAGTACCACATTTTAAATATGTTAAAGATAAAATGTGACATAAACCAGCAAGATTTGAAAAGAGTTGACCTCCATTTTGTCAAATCTGAATAATTTTCACTCGCTTGAAGTTGTGGGTCGCGTCAGCGAGACACAACTTTAAGTGGGTGAAAATTCAAATTGAATAATTTGGCGGTTAAAGGGTTAAATACCATAACATAACGCTTCACAGGGTCAATAAGTTCAGACCTGAGCATACTATACAGTGTGACTAATTTCTGATTGTTTATGGCAGGGTGGACACCGCCCCATTACTGTCACCCCTCACCGGACGCCGCCAATAGATCCCGCCTGAGTGACGACCACCCGGGCTCCATGTACGGCAATCTGAGCGCAGATAATAACCAGGACCTGCACGGCAATCTCAGCGGTCATAATAACCAGTGTCACTTAACACAGCTTGTCCAGTACGCCAATGATACGTGGGCCAACGTCACCACCGAGTCGTGTCCTTATGGGTGGCACTACGAGTCAAACTACAAAACCATGGTCACAGAGGTTTGTATAATCAGCCCAGCGGACACAAGACGTTTAATCAATGTTGGATAAACGTTGGTCCAAACGCTCAACATTAACCTACATGTAGTGTACGTCAATGTTGTTTGCTGTAGAGGGGGGGGGGGGGTGTTAACCGAAAATATCCGATTATTGTGCACCAGCAAAATATTATGATATAGCCCTTTTAATAAGTTTACAAGTAAAGATGATAACAAGGTTTCTAGCTCACGGAATAATTGATTGATGAAATTTTGTATATCGTCCCCTTGGAGTTAGAAGATGGTAAACTGCCACTTTCCAAAGTGGCAGTTTCGCACCTTCTAAATCCAAGGGGACAATGTCTCACCACACATAATAACCCTCCCATAGATTCTACATAATGACTCATACGCTCAGGCCTGCCAGCACTCTTTAACATGTTTAGGTCGAGAAATGTAAATCACCAGCCTATTCTTTTTTAATTTAAAAAATTAAAAAATGTTGTAAAACTGCATGTTTTTTTTATTTTCCCTAAAGTAAAATGTACTCCGATCTCTTCAAAAATCATGACGTTCAGGGGCTGTGGTATAGTCCTTTTCACTACCAGTGTAGAGTCTACATGTGTGTGTTTATGTTTTTTTCTAATTCCGATGTTTTTGCAAAGACAATCAATCGATTTAAATTTGTATCAAATTGATATATCTGTAATATTTTACTCTGAGGCAGATTATAATGATATGCGCGTATGAATTTGTGTGGTGAGACCTTAATGGCAAAAATAAAAATTTAGGTGGAATATTTCTTTTCATAGGATCCAAAACCAGAGTGTCAGTGACACAGAAGCTCATCAATAATTAGGGCAAGTTGATTACGAATTAAAATTTCTGAAATCCGTTAGGCAGTTCTATACACATGCACGAGCTCTTTAAAATAAACGAAACAAAATTGAAATCGGATAAGAATTGAGGGAGGAGAAGCATTTCTTCTGAATTGTGGACAGAGTGCCCTAATTAAGTCTTAATTAGGTCTCATTATTAACTAAAATTTCTGAAATTCACGAGGAAGTTCAATGCATATAATAGGCACAAGCCCTCTCAAACAAACCAAACAGAATTGAAATCGGATAAGAATTGAGAGAGAAGAAGCATTTCTTGTGAATTGTAGACACAGTGTCCTAATTAGGTCTTAATTAGGCCATAACTTGATTAATAATCAAAATTTCTGAAAAACGTGAGGAAATATAATGCACAGGCACAAGCTCTTTCAAACAAACTGAACAGAATTGAAATCGGATATATTACTATTTATTATGCAGGTACTGTTTTTTATCACCTACCAATATTTATATCATTCTTAAAGTACACAGCACAGCTCTCAGTTTCTCTAAAACCTAGTGAGTCAAACGGCTTCTTTTAACTCTTTTTTATGCTTTATCCATCACAACTCGGTATATGCAATGGCGGATCCAGAGGGTTGGTCAGAGGGGTCAAAATTGCCAAAATATAGGTATTGATACCCAAATTTCACAAGGGTAGTGCCTCAAGTCGAGGCATTGCCCTTTTAGAGTGTCAAGCCCCTATATATTAGGTGTTTTTTTCAATCGGACTTCCCCAGTAAATTTAGAGTGTCGAACCCTCATATATAACCTTTTTTCAATCTGACCCCCCCCTTTAAAATTCTGGATCTGCCCCTGTGTATATACCTATTGGTAGATAATGTTTTTCGATGTATATACTAGCATGCGACTACAAATAACTTTTATCTGTTTATATTATCATTATCGTTATCAATGAATCATTTAATACGTAACTGTTAAAAAATAAACATACCAACATCTAAAGCTAAGCTTCTGTATTTCATAGTGGGACCTGGTGTGCAAAAAGAATTATCTCGTGGAACTCTCGCAGACCCTATTCAACGTGATATCCATGTCGGCGGACTTGCCATTGGCGTATATGATCGACAGGTTTGGGCGGAAGCGGATACATGTGATAGGCGGACTCCTATTGGCCACCCTGGGCTCCGCCACGGCATTCGTCCCTGGGATGCTGCCTTTTATGATACTCAGAAGCTTACTGGGAGCTCTCGTCAGGGTGGGTTATTTAACACTTGGACCGCTAAATTAAATAATTTAAATTTTCACCCACTTGAAGTTTTGTCTCGCTGCCGAGACCCACAACTTCAAGTGAGATAAAATTACCCACGTTATTTTTAATTTGAGACCAAACATTTGCAAATGTTGATGATTAAGCATATATCTCGTTCCTAATATCTGTGGTTTAATCGGCTATTAAAACGTATTAAAAACGATTATACCCGGTCTTAGTAAGTTAAGGGTTAATACGAATACTTGTTTTTGGATGTCAATTTTATCATCCGAGGTCCGACTCCGGGAATTTTAGCCCAATCAAGGTCAAATGGCACTTTCAGGGCTCAAATTATACAAGAAGCGTTTTAAATTAACACATTGTTACAGCAAACACACGCTATCGTTATTATTATCACGATTTAGCTCTTAAACTTTTTCCTACGAAGGTATCTTACTTAAATTTTCACCCACTTGAAGTTGTGTCTCGCTACCGCGACCCACAACTTCAAGTGGGTGAAAATGACTCATATGTGTTTAATTTGGGAGCAAACATTTGCAAATATTGATGTTGAAGTACTAATTTCATCCCAATGTGATAAAACGGATTAAAAACGACTTTAGTCGTGCTTAACCCTTTCAAGCCTGAATTTACCATTGTCATCTCCATCTACTACAAGCCGCGAATTGCTATTGCAATTCTCGACTTGTAGTGGTTGAAGATGATTTGATGTGGTTTAAAAATTAAGGAAAATTATTATGTATTGGGTAACCAGTTTCATGGAAATTTTCGTTCTAAAACCCTTGGTTGTTGAAAAATTGAGTCTGTTTTCAGGGATGTAAAATGATGCATCAATGCATCGTGAGGGCTTAAAGGGTTAAGTAACAAGTAACAACAAGTAACAAGTAACAAGTATTTATTGCTGATGGTTCCTGTGTGCGGAACATGACAGGCTTAGTAGACCTTCTTTGCCCAAATTCCCCACAAAAAAAACGTATGCCTCGGACCCAAGTTATTTTTGTTTGTTAATCGTGATGTAATATTTCAATTAGACCCTCATAAGCGACCATTAGACGCAGCATAATAAGCATGACACATAACTATATAACCCTCAGGGCTTTAGTGTGACATTGTTGTAAAATGACGCCAAGGTCATTTCAAGGTCAAATAAGCAGATTTTTTATGTAAACCCATTATTGCGAACTTGGGCAAAGAAGTGTTGAAAGGTTAAACCCCTTGACATCAGCACATTCATTTTCTAGCTCACTATTTGCTTGTGTTTGTGAATATATGCAAAAATGTTGACCTCTTTATGATTGTTTGTGTTAGAGTTTACGTCACAGCGGCATCACTATGATCATGGAGCTGTTTGACTCTCAGACGCGTACAGTGGTGGGGGTGATTCTGGAGTTTGTCTGGGTGGTCCTCTATGCCATGCTGCCCCTGCTGGCCTACAGCCTAACTAACTGGAGACATCTCCAGCTGCTGATATCTGTCGCTTCTGCCCTGTGTCTGTTCCATATCTGGTGAGTTCACTCTTAGCAACCAATGCTACTTTGATGTTGGCCTAACGTGGGTCAACAATAAACGGCTTTGATTCTATGTTTGGTTGTTGGGTATGTGTTATCCGGGATCTGTCAATATAAATAAATATCATTAGAAAATGTCGCTACCCATTCAAATGAGGTTTGTCATTCGAATGAGGACGTTTGTCATTGAAATGAGGACGTTTGTCATTCAAATGAGGACGTTTGTCATTAATATCATGACTTTTGTCATTCAAATGAGGACGTTGGTCATTTAAATTAGTACGTTTATCTTTCAAATCAGGACGTTTATCATTTAAATGAGGACGTTTGTCATTCAACTGAGGACGTTGGTCATTTAAATGAGGACGTTTGTGATTTAAATGAGGACGTTTGTCATTCAAATGAGGACGTTTGTCATTCAAATGAGGCAGTTTCTCATTCAAATGAGGCCGTTTGGAACTTCAATTTTATAATATTCATTAACTGTAAAATGGGAGCTCCCCTGTCGTTGTGTCTCGATGTTGTGTCATTGGGCAAGGCGCTTTACCCTTACGTGCTTTACTTCACTAAAGTATAAATGAGTGTGTGCAAAACGTTCCCAGCAGCGCATGTGCGCTTTCCAGAAAGTTGAAATATCACATAAATAAACAGGTCCCGTATCCAGGGAGTAAAATGTTAAGTCGGCTGATATCAAACGATATTGCCATGCCAAACCAAAAGTGCAAAGCCAAAAGTACCTGCTTACTTTACAAGTAAGCAGATACTGTCGTATCTGCTTACTTGTAAAGTAAGCAGATATACAAGTAAGCAGATACTGCCTTTTGGCTTTCCAAAGCAATATAAACCCTATAGCTTTTTATTTTTTCCATAACACTGCTCTTTCCCCCTCCCTCCATAGGCTTTTACCCGAGTCGCCGTCCTGGCTGGCGGCCAACGGCAGGTACAAGGAGGCTGAGGAGGTCCTCATGACGATGGCGCGCTGGAACGGCGTACAGGTGAAGGAGATCAGACTGAGGCGGCGCAGAGCCAGCGTGTGCGGCAGAGCCATGGCTCAGAGCAGCCAGAGGACAGACCCGGACTCAAGCAGGCTGGGTCCATCTGTCCTCATCACAGACAAGTACCTCAGGATTCACATACTCACTGCAGCTCTCTTCTGGTCAGTTTTCACATCTCACACTGTATGTTTTGTGACTCTAGCTCTTGTTTGTTACCCAGCGGAATTTTTGCAATGGATCTTGGTTACCTCAGATCTTTTAATCTTGCACAATTTGTATAACAATTGAAAAAAAAAATTGAAAAAAATATTGAAATTTTTTTTTGAAAAAATCTTTAATTAATTTAATGAACAAAAGTAAGCATGCGAAATAAATATAATTTAAACAAAAAACTTGATAAATAAAACATGATAAATGAAGAGGATAATGTAAAACGGTCAAACTAGTTTAACAAGGGGGATGTTTTTGTGGCTATATACACCTGTTTTCTACTACGGGGAATTCCTTGTGAATGATTCAAAATAACACACATCCTTTCAATTTGTATACAATGTGAATAAGTTATATGTGAAAACTATAATATTATATAATTGTTTACCCAACTATCTTCATTTTGTTTGTGTGTACAAAGATAACACCGATACCCACCAGGTATGTATAGGCCTCGAATAACAGATTGTAAATAGAAACGGATGCCCTCCCAGCAAACACATTCAGCCAATGTTGGGCTAATGGTGGGACAGCGTAGCAGACGCTGGCCCAATATTGGCTGAATGTATTATTCTTGCTGGGATGTTGGCCATTTGCACCCTGCTCGATCTTGTAGTAATCGCCCAACAGGCGTGTGTGAACTTGTCAAAGTAACCTAATTTGTTGATCATGATATGTAATTGTTCTCTCTCACCCAGGTTCACAAATGTTCTCGTATACTTCGGAATAACTTTCGCCACGCCATCTCTGGGGCCAAACAGATTCTTCAGTTTCTTCATCATCGCCATTGTGGAGATACCAGCTTATGCAACGCTGGTCCCTATTCTGAAAAGGCAAGTGTTATTGCAGTTCCGTCACACTAACACCAGATGCTGTGCCAATGTTGGCTTAATGTTTGACCAACATTAATCCGGTAACCGCTAGAATAAATATTTTAAATTTGTCACCCATTTGAAGTTGTGTCTCGCTACCGCGACACTCAACGTCAAATGGTGACAAATTTAAAATATTTGTTTAGCTTCAGACCAAACATTTGCAAATCTTGATGTTTAAATACACATTCCGTTCCCAGTAACTGCGATTTAACCTGCTAATAAAACAGATTAAAACGCTTATGGTCGTCCTTAGCGATGAAAGGGTTACGACAATAATGGCTCAATGTATCGTGCTTGCTAATGTTGTATTCATTTAATAATGAGATTTAATAATGAGATTGAATCATATTCACATGTGTTTTAACCCTTTCAGCGCTGGGACCGATTCTGACGTCTATGAACGATCCCCACACTGAAAGAATTAAACATGTTTGTATTAGTCTCTGCATGGATATGTTTCTCTATTTTCTTTCTAATCAGGTTTGTTATTTTATAAGTGGTCCCTACCTCTTAAAGATAACGTCAATCATAGACAAAATATCTAGATCTACCCTATTGGGGCACAAGGTTTAACAAGACCATTGTAAATATTCCAAAGATCCACCTCAGCTATTCCTAAATACACAGGGAAACGTTTATGTTTTAAAGTATATCTGTATATGCAAGGTTCACGCCCCTTCTAGCTTCATATCAGTGCTTTTTCGGAGCCAGGTTTTCTCACTTGGTAAAGCTTTCAAAGTGTTACAGACTGTTTTCTTCCTATTTGATCACCAAACAATTTGTGCTCTATTCCTTCAACATGTGTTAACAGTATCTGTCTTACAAATTGATAAAACTGCTGCTGACCATCAGGTTCTACTTTTAGCAAGAACTCCCTAATTCTATCTGTTTTTTGGTCTTTTGTCACTATGTTTTGCTTCGGAGGTGAATAGAAACTGATAAATAAAAGGTGTTTTTTCAGGTTTGGGAGACGAGCGTCGCTGTGCTTTTTTCACGTCTTTGTTGGTGTACCACTTATTATACTGGCCTTTCTTCCCGACAAAACAGGTGACGGATTTCAGTCTATAATAACACACAGTTCTGCTATCCCTTCCACTCTCTAAACACAGCCACTGTGTTCTCCTATCCCTCTCACTCTACTATTTTTGTATTTGAAACTAAAGATGTCAAAGAATTACACTAAGTATAATTTATTATTTTCGCTCTATTTCAGTAGTTCAATTAACATGAGAGGAAAAAACTGCTTATAAATAATGATGTATGTGACATTTACGACATGCATTTCAGTGCTGTGCTTCTTGGTTAATTTTTTCAGTGCGAGGAGCGACTGTAGACATCAGATTTTGACTTCTAACGTTTATTCCCGCACTGAAAGAATTAAAAATATATAATGGTCGTAGACGCATTGCATAGATATTCAAATGAAGCGGAAAGAGCTAGCTAAGATATTTATTTATTTAAGACTTTAAATTGAAAAAACCTATTGTTCTCTTGGTTTACATAAAAATATTTTAGCGCCACCTTTCAAACATGTAAAGGTTAAAATATGACACCAATCGGAAATATTTGAAAATGATTAACTTCCATTTTGTCAAATCTGGATAATTTTCACTCACTTGAAGTTGTGGATCGCGTCAGTGAGACACAACTTCAAGTAGGTTTGGCAGTTAAAGAGTTTATGTGTCTACTTGGCATTGTAGCTTCAGGTACTGATCTATCGTGGGTGAAACTAGTACTGGCTCTGATTGGGAAGTTTGGAATCACGGATACCTTCGCCATCATTGTGATTTACAATAATGAGCTGTTCCCCACAACAATCAGGTAAGATATATATATACCCTGTTAAGTCAAAAAACAGTAACTGCTTACAAAGCCAAAAGGCAGTAACTACTTACAAAGCCAAAAGCAATAACTACTTACAAAGCCAAAAGGCAGTAAGTGCTTACAAAGCCAAAAGTCAGTAACTACTTACAAAGCCAAAAGGCAGTAACTGCTAGAAGGCACTAGGCCTAACTGCTGAAAGGCAGTAGAATAAGTAAAACACCAATAAATGTCTATTTAGAAAGTAAACACTTACTATCGCTTACCCTTCATGGTGTAATAATATGACCTAAAAGTGTGCACTATACTTCGTGGTAAACGCTCAGCTGAGAACAAAAGTTATTTAATTTGTGTGCTGCGCATTTACCAGTTAAGTGAGATATATAGCCGAAATTCCCATTTTCTCTTATTTCTGACGTGCATGTCCAAAATAAGAAATACGGGAGTTTTATCTTTATATCTCGCCTAACTGTAAATGCGCAACATAATTTTTTTTTAAACTTTTGCACTTCTAGTCTATGGACATTTCCATATGGTCATATTGAGAAGCCAAAAAAAATTACAGATTTTTGGTGATTTTAGCCTGATTGTGTCGCTTTAAGCTTGGCATTATTATATAATATATTTTATGAGCACATTAAGTACCACCTTTTAAACATTTTAAAGATAAAACGTGACACCAATCTGTCAAATCTGAATAATTTGCACTCGCTTGGAGTTGTGGATCGCGTCATCGGGACACAACTTAAAGTGGGTGAAAATTCTAATTAAATAACCAACTAAATAACCTTAAACTACACACTACACTGCACATGTTATTGTCTGTTTTTGTCATTGTTTTCCTTTTACGCCAGGAGCACAGCCTTGGGGATATGCGTGCTGGTCTCCGCCGTGGCTGACATGCTCGCACCCTTCTCAAACTATGCCGTGAGTTCCAAGAAACGTTCCATCACGGATTATATTATTAAAACACATTTTAAAGTACTTATGGTAATGTAAACGTTTCTCAATTGAAAACATCACAGTCCATTGCAAAGTGATTTCACATTGAACGTAGTGTCCCTTGTCAGCTAATTTGTTGTATATCTGGCCCTAACCCTTTCAAACCTCAATTGACTATTGCCATCTTCATTCACTACAAGCCAAGAATTGCTGGCGCAATTCTCGACTTGTAGTGAATGAAGATGGCATAACGTGTACGACAAATGGCAACAGATGTTATTATTAAAACAGTTCCATGAACATTGTTTTTCTAAACCCCCCAGATGTGGGGAAATATGTAAATTTTCAGAGATTCAATATGATGTTTTGATGTATCGCGAGGATTTAAAGTGTTATTTGAGTAGCACATGCGACGCTCTGGCTTCTAGAAATCATCATTCACATTTCATTCACAATAACAGTGATTTAATCGGGTCATAAAGCCGATTAAAAACCACCGTTGTTGCTTAGCGTTTTAACCCTTTAACCGCCGGACCCGATTATATTCGGGGGTTTTCAAGTTTATTAGGACATTATCTGCCAGCTCTTTAAGACGTGGCATCAATCAACAACATTTGAAAATAGTTACCCTTCATTTTGTCAAATCTGAATAATTTTAACTCACTTGAAGTTGTGAATCGCGTCAGCGAGGCACAATTTCAAGTGAGTTAGATACCAATTAAATGATTTAGCGGTTAAAGTGTTCCGGGTTAAAAAGTAAGCAGTCTGGTCTACTCATCTTCCTGACAGCAAGGCTCGCTGCTCCCGAGGTCGCAGCTTTTGAGGTCGGGAGCAGCGGGCCTTGTGGGAAGATGGGTCTCCTACGTACTTTTCCCTACAGCGTAAGCCTCGTCCTCTCACCCTGCTTATGTGTCGTTTCAGGCGAAATCGGGAATGCTGTGGTTGCCAAACATGATATTCGCAGGACTGTCGGTACTCACTGGCCTACTGGTGTTACTGCTACCGGAGACGTCAAACAGGCCTTTACCTGACACACTCCACGATATCTATAAGCTGCACAATAAAGATCTACATCGGAAACCATCTCATCTCTCACCCACATCAAACTCTGACGGTCTGGTGCCGGCAGTAAATGTGGTACCGGAAGTGACTGAGACGGAATTATAGTTTTAATTTTGTCATTTTAAATCAACCATTCCAATATTATTATATTAGATTATTCCGTTCCAATATGAACGGTCACCCATATGGCCTACCAGTCATAGGATTATGCTGCCGAAGGTACGGCTTGCCAACGGCGAAAAATTACAAGGCAACATTGGCTTGTAATATGATGAATTTTGTCTTATTACCCAAAATGTAATGGGCGACATTACCCAGTGATGTTCACTTTCCTTCAAATTGATATCAGTGAAAGGAAATGATTTCGTACCCCCATGCATTCGATAAATGCACTCGTGCAACCATTTCCCAATCATGTCGGATTGATGGTACGATCCAGCCTGCAGCCTTCACTTCCGGCGCAGTGCCGCTTGTTCACTCACAGTCACTGCTCAGATTGTTAGTTTCCCGCCAATAATCGCCACAGTCTGTGGTTTGGCTCCTCGACTCAGTCGCCTCAGCATCTGAAAATGTTAACCATATCCTGGTCTGTGGTTGGTCAATTCCCACCATCTCCGCCTGGTGCCTATTATTTCAAACTCAAGCAAAGATATCAGTGCCTAATCCTGCCCCTCCCACAGGTGTGCACCGATGAATCAGTGAGGCAGCGGCCGGCTGTACACACAGCTACCTGAGAGAGAGCCTGAACACTGGTGGCTGTACACACAGCTACCTGAGAGAGAGCCTGAACACTGGTGGCTGTACACACAGCTACCTGAGAGAGCCTGAACACTGGTGGCTGTAGACACAGCTACCTGAGAGAGAGCCTGAACACTGGTGGCTGTACACACAGCTACCTGAGAGAGAGCCTGAACACTGGTGGCTGTACACACAGCTACATGAGAGCCTGTACACTGGTGGCTGTACACACAGCTACCTGAGAGAAAGCCTGAACACTGGTGGCTGTACACACAGCTACCTGAGAGAGAGCCTGAACACTGGTGGCTGTACACACAGCTACCTGAGAGAGCCTGAACACTGGTGGCTGTACACACAGCTACCTGAGAGAGAGCCTGAACACTGGTGGCTGTACACACAGCTACATGAGAGCCTGTACACTGGTGGCTGTACACACAGCTACCTGATAGGGAACACTGGCGGCTGTACACACAGCTACCTGAGGCTAGCCTGAACACTGGCGGCTGTACACACAGCTACCTGAGAGGGAGCCTGAACACTGGTGGCTGTACACACAGCTACCTGAGAGAGAGCCTGAACACTGGCGACTGTACACACAGCTACCTGAGAGGGAGCCTGAACACTGGTGGCTGTACACACAGCTACCTGAGAGAGAGCCTGAACACTGGCGGCTGTACACACAGCTACATGAGAGCCTGTACACTGGTGGCTGTACACACAGCTACCTGATAGGGAACACTGGCGGCTGTACACACAGCTACCTGAGGCTAGCCTGAACACTGGCGGCTGTACACACAGCTACCTGAGAAAGAGCCAGAACACTGGTGGCTGTACACACAGCTACATGAGAAAGAGCCTGAACACTGGTGGCTGTACACACAGCTACCTGAGAGAGAGCCTGAACACTTGTGGCTGTACACACAGCTACCTGAGAGGGAGCCTGAACACTGGTGGCTGTACACACAGCTACCTGAGAGCCTGAACACTGGTGGCTGTACACACAGCTACCTGAGAGAGAGCCTGAACACTTGTGGCTGTACACACAGCTACCTGAGAGGGAGCCTGAACACTGGTGGATGTACACACAGCCACCTGAGAGAGAGCCTGAATACTGGTGGCTGTACACACAGCTACCTGAGAGGGAGCCTGAACACTGGTGGCTGTACACACAGCTACCTGAGAGGGAGCCTGAACACTGGTGGCTGTACACACAGCTACCTGAGAGGGAGCCTGAACACTGGTGGCTGTACACACAGCCACCTGAGAGAGAGCCTGAACACTGGTGGCTGTACACACAGCTACCTGAGAGGGAGCCTGAACACTGGTGGCTGTACACACAGCTACCTGAGAGAGAGCCTGAACACTGGTGGCTGTACACACACCTACCTGAGAGGGAGCCTGAACACTGGTGGCTGTACACACAGCTACCTGAGAGGGAGCCTGAACACTGGTGGCTGTACACACAGCTACCTGAGAGGGAGCCTGAACACTGGTGGCTGTACAAACAGCTACCTGAGAGGGAGCCTGAACACTTGTGGCTGTACACACAGCTACCTGAGAGAGAGCCTGAACACTGGTGGCTGTACACACACCTACCTGAGAGGGAGCCTGAACACTGGTGGCTGTACACACACCTACCTGAGAGGGAGCCTGAACACTGGTGGCTGTACACACAGCTACCTGAGAGAGAGCCTGAACACTGGTGGCTGTACACACAGCTACCTGAGAGGGAGCCTGAACACTGGTGGCTGTACAAACAGCTACCTGAGAGGGAGCCTGAACACTTGTGGCTGTACACACAGCTACCTGAGAGAGAGCCTGAACACTGGTGGCTGTACACACAGCTACCTGAGAGAGAGCCTGAACACTGGTGGCTGTACACACAGCTACCTGAGAGAGCCTGAACACTGGTGGATGTACACACAGCTACCCGAGAGAGAGCCTGAACACTGGTGGCTGTACACACACCTACCTGAGAGGGAGCCTGAACACTGGTGGCTGTACACACACCTACCTAAGAGGGAGCCTGAACACTTGTGGCTGTACACACACCTACCTGAGAAAGAGCCTGAACACTGGCGGCTGTACGCACAGCTACCTGAGAGAAAGCCTGAACACTGGTGGCTGCACACACAGCTACCTGAGAGAGAGCCTGAACACTGGTGGCTGTACAAACAGCTACCTGAGAGGGAGTCTGAACACTGGTGGCTGTACACACAGCTACCTGAGAGAAAGCCTGAACACTGGTGGCTGTACACACAGCTACCTGAGAGAGAGCCTGAACACTGGTGGCTGTACACACAGCTACCTGAGAGAGAGCCTGAACACTGGTGGCTGTACACACAGTTATCTGAGAGAGAGCCTGAACACTGGTGGCTGTACACACAGCTACCTGAGAGAGAGCCTGAACACTGGTGGCTGTACACACACCTACCTGAGAGGGAGCCTGAACACTGGTGGCTGTACACACAGCTACCTGAGAGGGAGCCTGAGCACTGGTGGCTGTACACACAGCTACCTGAGAGGGAGCCTGAACACTGGTGGCTGTACACACAGCTACCTGAGAGAGAGCCTGAACACTTGTGGCTGTACAAACAGCTACCTGAGAGGGAGCCTGAACACTGGTGGCTGTACACACAGCTACCTGAGAGAAAGCCTGAACACTGGTGGCTGTACACACAGCTACCTGAGAGAGAGCCTGAACACTGGCGGTTGTACACACAGCTACCTGAGAGAAAGCCTGAACACTGGTGGCTGTACACACAGCTCCCTGAGAGAGAGCCTGAACACTGGTGGCTGTACACACAGCTACCTGAGAGAGAGCCTGAACACTGGTGGCTGTACACACATCTACCTGAGAGAGCCTGAACACTGGTGGCTGTACACACAGCTCCCTGAGAGAGAGCCTGAACACTGGTGGCTGTACACACAGCTACCTGAGAGGGAGCCTGAACACTGGTGGCTGTACACACAGCTACCTGAGAGGGAGCCTGAACACTGGTGGCTGTACACACAGCTACCTGAGAGGGAGCCTGAACACTGGCGGCTGTACACACAGCTACCTGAGAGAGCCTGAACACTGGTGGCTGTACACACAGCTACCTGAGGCTAGCCTGAACACTGGCGGCTGTACACACAGCTACCTGAGGCTAGCCTGAACACTGGTGGCTGTACACACAGCTACCTGAGAGAGAGCCTGAACACTGGTGGCTGTACACACAGCTACCTGAGAGAGAGCCTGAACACTGGTGGCTGTACACACAGCTACCTGAGAGGGAGCCTGAACACTGGTGGCTGTACACAGAGCTACCTGAGAGAGAGCCTGAACACTGGCGGCTGTACACACAGCTACCTGAGAGGGAGCCTGAACACTGGCGGCTGTACACACAGCTACCTGAGAGGGAGCCTGAACACTGGCGGCTGTAGACACAGCTACCTGAGAGGGAGCCTGAACACTGGTGGCTGTACACACATCTACCTGAGAGAGCCTGAACACTGGTGGCTGTACACACAGCTACCTGAGAGAGAGCCTGAACACTGGTGGCTGTACACACAGCTACCTGAGAGAGAGCCTGAACACTGGTGGCTGTACACACAGCTACCTGAGAGAGAGCCTGAACACTGGTGGCTGTACACACAGCTACCTGAGAGGGAGCCTGAACACTGGTGGCTGTACACAGAGCTACCTGAGAGAAAGCCTGAACACTGGTGGCTGTACACACAGCTACCTGAGAGAGAGCCTGAACACTGGTGGCTGTACACACAGCTACCTGAGAGAAAGCCTGAACACTGGCGGCTGTACACACAGCTACCTGAGAGAGAGCCTGAACACTGGTGGCTGTACACACAGCTACCTGAGAGGGAGCCTGAACACTGGCGGCTGTACACACACCTACCTGAGAGAGAGCCTGAACGCTGGCGGCTGTACACACACCTACCTGAGAGAGAGCCTGAACACTGGCGGTTGTACACACAGCTACCTGAGAGAGAGCCTGAACACTGGTGGCTGTACACACAGCTACCTGAGAGAGAGCCTGAACACTGGTGGCTGTACACAGAGCTACCTGAGAGAGAGCCTGAACACTGGCGGCTGTACACACAGCTACCTGAGAGAGAGCCTGAACACTGGCGGCTGTACACACAGCTACCTGAGAGAGAGCCTGAACACTGGTGGCTGTACACACAGCTACCTGAGAGGGAGCCTGAACACTGGTGGCTGTACACACAGCCACCTGAGAGAGAGCCTGAACACTGGCGGCTGTACACACAGCTACCTGAGAGGGAGCCTGAACACTTGTGGCTGTAGACACAGCTACCTGAGAGAGAGCCTGAACACTGGTGGCTGTACACACATCTACCTGAGAGAGCCTGAACACTGGTGGCTGTAGACACAGCTACCTGAGAGAGAGCCTGAACACTGGTATAAAAAGGGCCACAAACAACCCTCTGATTCGAGATTGTGATTGGTCAGCATCACATTTGCAGCCTCAGTTTGGGAGCTCCTCCCGATCTGATTGGCTGATTACGATTCAAGTTTCCCCGACCTACTTTGTGGCCCCATTTCAGGACAGTGCTCATGCTACCTGAGAGCCTCGGAAATAAAAAGTGATTGTGACCCTCAGGATGACTTCGAACGACACAGCCACATTATAATTATTGACACAGTTCACCCTTTCCTCCTGTACAGGCTTTATCCCAGTGTGTTGCCAAGATGTCAAGTAAATCTACATAGGGATATCGCATGGTAGTAACACTGACAAGTGGAATTGAAACGACCTGTGTGGTCCAAAGGACTTCTCCCTTTAACCGCCGGTCCCGATTGTATATTTATTTTTATATAGGCCTATATACTTCGACATTGAATACCAGCTTTTGAACATTCTAAAGATACAATATGACATAAACCAACAAGATTTCAAAGTAGTGGACCTTCATTTTGTCAAATCTGAATAATTTTCACTCCCTTTAAGTTATAAATCGCATCAGCGAGACACAACTTCAAGTGGGTGAAAATTCCAATCAATAATTTGGCGGTTAAAATGTTACTTTTCACACGATGACATCATGACTGGATTGCTGTGACGGACAACTCAGGTTTAACAGAAATGTATATACGATGACACAATTATAAACTATGATGGTAATCACATTTGCCTCACATGCTTACCGCATGTGAGATCTGTCTTAAAACGAATATGCACAAGAGCTCAACATATCGATGATATTCTTGTTCGTCAGTTTAGAAAGAAGCAGTAGATTTATGTATGTAGCTATACAAATGGGATGTAGTGTAAAGTGATGATATTTTCCTATTGTTGGCACGATGCAGTGTTGAAGTACAACTGCAATGAGGTGAACTGACTAGCCCGAATGGCTAGGAGCATGGGGTGAACAGTTAAGTGCAGGAGAAGGTTATGGAGTGAGCAGTTCAGTTCAGAAGAGAATTATGGGGTGAGCAGTTAAGTTAAAGGTGAGGGCTATGGAGTGAGCAGTTAGGTGCGGTAGAGAGTATGGGGTGAGCAGTTAAGATCAGGAAAGAGCTATGGGAAAAGCAGCTAAGTTCGGGAGAGAGTTGCGGGGCGATCAGTTAAGTTTCGGAGAGAGGTATAGAGTGAGCAGTTAAATTGAAAGTTATGGAACGAGAAGTTGGAAAGAATCAACTATGACGTGTTTAGTCAGCACGGCTATGACAAGCTCTTTCCTCTGGGATGCTTTTGTAAAGGTTTGTGCTTGTGTTTTTGATGACCCCCCTGCCTTAATGTTCACATGTGAATGTATGCAGTAATAGTTGTCTATGTAATATAATGCAAAAATATCAATAGGAAAATACTCAATGGAAAATAAAATATACCATACAGTTTTGCAAAATTGTCATTATATGCCACTCTCATGAACTACGATTCTGACATGAAATATCAGTGATGTTTATCTTATTTTTGTCAGTGCGGGCTTTGACCTTAGACGTCAGAATCTGACGTCTAAAGTCAATCCCCGCGCGGAAAGAGTAAAATATGTATAATGAACGTACATAACATAAGTATTCAAACGAAGCGGACAGACCTAACTAAGACATTTATGGTGATTTTAAATTGAAAACAGCCCTTTAGTCTCTTGGTTTATACAAGAATATTTCAGCGCTTTTAGGCCAATTTTTTTTACCTTGACAAGACCCCTTGGTGATATTCATTTTTTTAAAGACAAACCATGTATTCCATAATATAATTAATTAGATATACGAGCAATATGGAAAACAAAGTTAATACAAAATATTCGCAAAGACATTACTTATTTTTGAGGTGAACATATATAAATAAATAATTGCAGTTGCCTGTCTCCTCTATCTCTCGATAAAATGTCTAGCAGATCGGGAACATCTGCGCAGAGATAAGACCTATCTGCGCTACGGGACTGGGCAGATCGATGGTGGGGGGGGGGGGGGGGAGGTCAATCCATCGAAATTCTTAGGGTGTCCAGGCCAGGCCTATATTTCTCCTTGGTCAGACCATCCTCAGAATACTTTTCAGCAATTTGAGACAAAAATACTTTGACAAATTAATCAGAAAACATTCAAACATCAGCAGCAAGATTTGTCATCCCAAATTATAGACAAACAGCCAGTGTGACATCGCTCATTCAGAACCTGGGATGGGGTGACTTGAAAACAAGATAATATTTCCAGATGTTTATGTATGTTTAAAGTGGTAAATGAGCTAGTCGAAATTTCTATCAATAACCGTTTAATCCCAGCAGAAAAAAGTACACGTGGTGGCCACAATCGGGCCTATAAACACACAAGAGCTAAGAACACACTGGGACAAAATTTCTTTTTGGCATCGAACAATCCCTGATCGGAATTCTCTTTCGACAGCTGCCATATAATCAAAAACTGTGCCAGCGTCCAAGAGTCAGGTGATCGACTAAGTTTGCTAGCTCCCATCTCCCGTCAAGCCTGATAGTCCACATTGGAGGGCTGCTGGAGTACAATTTTCAAGATTTAAGAATACTTTTGTCAATTCGGTCAGTTACAAAAATTGTCATGGTGCATGAAATGTAGGTAGATAACTATTTTACATGGACGACCCATGTTTTTCTTAACATTGTAGTATAACATTAAACATAAATACAAAATGGCACGTGAATATATAGCCTTAATGCATCATGTGGCTGGCGTATTAGTTGGACATAATTCTGCGAATAAGTTTCCACACGTTTATTTTTATTGCTAAATTCGTTTAATTGCTACAACAATATACAACACAGTAGGTAATGAAAATTATTATCATATACAATACAAAATTGCATTTAAAAATCATTAATTTATACGTTGTTCGGTGCTAATTGTTACCCACTTTCTAACTGGTGCGGAGCTCCCACAGTCCACAATTTATAACGGATATAAAAATACATCCCAATTATTCGATAGTACACAAAAGGCTTGATTCTCATGTTATACACATGTTTTACAGGTGTGTAGAAAGTATTTTGTTTCCCATAAAAAACACACCAATCTGATCTTCTGTTGTTTTCAAGCTTTGACTCATTAACCAGGAGAGGGCATACGTGTTTTAGCCTTTGTACTGCTGAATTGTTTGTGAATATTTTCATCCATTTGAAGCTGTAATTGCTGACGCAATTCCCAGCTTGAAATGAATAAAAAATAGTATTATTTATGAAAAATAGATATCTCCCAAATTGAATTATTTGATTAACTGAGCATCTACCACAAGATATGTTACGCCTAAATGTATTCCAATGTTCTAAAGATCAATTTAGTTAGCCTTTCCTAATATACGCTTTGAATTACATTGCAAGTGAGAAAGTAATTTTTACTCATTTGGAGTTGTGGGTCGGGGTAGCAAAACACCACATCAAGTGAGAAAAAATACAAATTGTATCATTTTGAGGGTTAATATAACCAAAAGGTACTGTAGATAAACACAATAGACGGTAATAGATGGTAGTGAAATATAACATTATTTCCAGCATGCTTTTTATGACATACTTAATTGTAATACATAATTTTTATGACTTACTCTACCAACATTTGTTTTCTCCAAACTTGCATGTACATCAGCAGTCATAGACTAATATTACAAAATATGACTTGCTGTCAGGTTTACCCAATAGTCGTCTCAGATTTTCTGAAATCTAAAAATGATCTGCAGGGAATTGAAAATAAAAAATAATAAATACACAATTCGTAAGTACCAACTACAGTCAATCGTTTCAACTTTCTAACTTAGATATAAAGTCTACGTATTTTACATAACCATAAAACATCATTTATATGCATGTACGTCTTACATACTGTACGGATATGTCGTTGTGTCTCCCACATTGTATACAACTACTTTAACATGTACTTACAAAACACAAAACAGAGCTGGGATTTTCACACATTTGCAGTTGTGTCTCGCTACCGCGATCCTCAACTTAAAACGTGTGAAAATCATTAATGCAAGTTCAAAGCGATCGCCATTTTTTCAGTGTACCAGACACATTGGTCGATTCATTCGAGAAGACACAGAAGCGAAACCACTTCAAATACAAATACAGTCTTATCTAAGTTGACAGAAGTTGAAATTTTAACATGCGTTCAAAATATAGAAGCTAAACAAAGGAGCATCCAGTTTCCTAATGAAAAGTGGCCCTTCGCGGCCCAGAAAAAAACATCGTAATCTTGTGATAAAAGGATCACAAAATGACGCTCTCTACATTTTCGACTTATTATATGTTGTGTGTCAGATTGTGTGTTAATTATAAAACAAAGAAAAAATTGTATTGTAAAATTGACTTTCTGAGCCAAGTATCATAAAATACTTGTCTCTCATAGGAGCTAATCCAATTAGACCTACATCGCCCCCTTCACCCCCCCCCCCCCCCCACCCCCATGTCGTAAATGACTAAATCAAGGTGAGTGCAAATCAATAATGTAATAATTAAAAGTAATATAATTGACACATAAAATGTGTTTGTCCACACATATAATACACATTAGAGTCATTGCATGACATAAATCCAATCAGAAATGCATATTATGGATTTCTGGTTCAATAAATATATGTATCGCTTTATCAAGACAGTAATTATCTAAGTAAATCAGATATCAATTCTGAAACATTCTAAGACAAACCCTTTGATGGTCTGTCGCATTATGATCCGCGTGACTCTCATTATGTCAGCATATTTTCCTCGTTATTGCGAACAAAATATATTGTCACTCGCAATTTTCTCAGTAATACTTAAACATATCCATCGCTATGGGACTATTCCCACTGCACAAGCAATACAAAAGGCAAAGCCCTGCTGTGCTAAAGCAGATCACAGAACCTGCTTAATTAACCATCAAAGCACTAAATTAAATAATTTAAATTTCCACCCACTTGAAGTTGTGTCTCGCTACCGTGACCGACAACTTTAAGTGGGTGAAAATTACCAATATCTTGTTAATTTGAAACCAAACATTTCCAAATCTTAAAGTGAGTGGGTCGTTATGATTCGCTGAGTAAACAATGCGTCATGGTCAACATGCACAGGAATATGGGGTCTACCGTAATATAAATATTATGATTCATTGAAGCAAAACGACACACCTGCTTTAAATTTTGAGCACACATTTTATTTCCAACAACAGTGATTTGGTCGGTTAATAAAATGGATTAAAAACAATTGTCGTGCTGAGCGGTGTAAGGGTTAAAAGGAAGGAAACCAAGCTGTTTGCCTTAACACAAAACAGCTGCTTGAATATCAAAACCAGCTTTAAAAAGTCAAGCACTTTGATATATTATAGTCCTAGGCTTGACCTAAAGAAATTTTGCGACGTCCAACATAGCCTGAGGCCAGTGCCCATGCATATGCCCATGCTGGGAACACCCCTCGGTATTCGAAGTGATAATGGGCTAGATTTTTACATTGTTCAAACCCAGTTAGCACTGTCGCGTAAAGACAAACTGCAGCTGTAACAGCTTACTTGGAAAGTAACCACCTACTGCATTTTGTCTTTGATATGACAAACACTACAACTGCATATTTGAAATGGGGGCAGTTAACAATGTTTGCCCTTGAACCGCAAAACACAGTCTCTCAATGAACCTAAAACACGATGCAAGATCAAGCTTCAAAATTGTCCATGTTGTCATCGTAGTCGGGTCTGTTGTACAAGATGGCGGTGGTACAGGTGACGATGGATGTGGAAAGCAGTATGATGAACACCCTGTCAAGCACCACGGCCACCTTCTTCCACTCGTCCTCCACCTGGTGCTTCGCCTGTTGGCACTCGAACACGGAGAGCAGCCGGCGCAGAATCTGCAGCTCCTTCTTCATCATGCTCTCCACGTTTCTACCCTCGTACTTGCGCCACTCGGACCGCCTCTCCCACGGGTCGTCACACTGGGAGATGGACTTCTCGTCGAGGAGAGGCACCATCACTGGAGGGAACTCAATCTCGTTCACGCCATTCTGTTGGAAATAAGCACAAGGTCAATATTGGTGTGTTCCGCTGTGCATAGACAAGCAGCAGTAACTGCTTACTTGTCTTTGCTCAAGAAAATACAAAGCGAAGTCAAACTGCAGTTAGTGTTAGTCTTTCTAGGCCAGTAATTACACTAGCAGAAAAACTTCAGACACTATATGTTTCAGTGACGGGGTTAGAGTACATATTATGCGTTAAATTGACCACTGTTCTGTGCATAACTTGCCAATTTTGTACATTTTAGGATTCACGTTATAATGGAAATAAAAAATGTGAAAAGTCAACGCCCCAATATAGCTTTGAAAAAAAATGACTCCAAGGTGCTTTCTTTTTTTTTCTTTGGGCCTATTTTATATACAAAGATTTTTATAGAATTATCTTCGATATTTATTCAAAGACATTGAAATCCAATGTTATCAATGGAGGCGCCTAAACATTGAATTAATGCAAGGGGGGTATCCAAGCTTACCAATAATAAAATAATGTCTCATAGCAAACAAGAATATCATTCGCTTAAAACATTTCAAATCTCAATACAAATATCCTAAAATTATGATTTTAAATTCAACTTTACCAGACCTCCACATGTCACATTTTAAAATCCTGAAAAAGTGATTAATTAACTCATTAGGCAGCTTTGTCGCATTCACATGAGACATATTTAAATAACATTTATGGAATAAAATATCATAATCTATAACAAACAAAAGCTTTTATCTGATATATTGTACTCGGGCATTTGATAAAAACAAGCCATTCACTAATCAACATGATCACGGGGACCTAAAATGAGAATAAATAACCAGCTGCTTACTATTTTTTAAAACTGACCTGCGAACTGCTCTTGGACCTTGATATTTTGTCGTTCTTTTTCGCACAGTCCAGACAGACAACAGTGCCGAGCCAGTCTATAACCAGCACCCTCACCCAGGACGGTAGGGGGTTCCCCTGTGTACCCTGGTGATGACAGTTTAGGGTGAACACCGTCATCACCACCGCTATGGCCACTAACAGGATGGAAGCCAGGAAATATTTTGCTGAAAACACAAAGACGTAGCATTGTAATGAGCACAGTTTATGGATTAATGTGTAGATCCCAGAATAGAAACAACCAATCCTAGCTACAAATAACATTATCTTCTGCCTCATTTAAAAGGACTAAATGATCTACATTCACTACGTAAAAACCCGCTATCAAACCAGACAAATCGGAAATCCAGCCTCATACAATGAATTATAGAATTATATACTCATCAGAAACAGACAAACCATAGTGTGCGGAAAAAACTACAAATTACTAGGATGTTTATATTCACCAGGTGGTGCTGTGCTTTCTTGGTTAAGATCCAGATTTCGTCTAATTTGTCGACAATGTGATTGTTAGATAAATGAATGAATGAATGAATGAATGAATGAATGAATGAATGAATGAATGAATGAGTGAATGAATGAATGAATGAATGAATGAATGAATGAATGAATGAATGAATGAAAATGAATGAACGTGAGCGGGGAAAAAATATGTTTCTTTGGAACCTGAATAGCTTCACCCACTGAACCAGAACACCTGCCCTAGATTGTTAGATATATATTTAGATAGTAGGTCCACTACTTAGATTGCTGGGGGTCACATAAACTCAAATGAGGAGCAGTGTCTCGGGGTCATATAAGCTCACCCATCAGGGGCAGTGTCTCGGATCAGATCCATAATTTTGAAATAGGGGGGGGGGCGATTGAATATAAAATATAGATGTCAGTATAAGGGCTTGACACCCTAAATTTATCGTTATTCGATACTCAAAATGTACACTGCCCTATTAAATTTTGAGTTTAAAAAAACGACATTTAGGTCATTTGGATCAATGTTGAGGCAATTTTTAACATATTTATTAACCCCGCGGTTCTTTTAGCCTCTTGTACATGTGGCAGCTCTCTTTAATGTGCCGAATAATTTTGAAATAGGGGGGGGGGCGATTGAATATGAAATATAGGTGTCAGTATAAGGGCTTGACACCCTAAATTTATCGTTATTTGATACTCAAAATGTACACTGCCCTATTAAATTTTGAGTTTCAAAAAACGACATTTAGGTAATTTGGATCAATGTTGAGGCAATTTTTAACATATTTATTAACCCCGCGGTTCTTTTAGCCTCTTGTACATGTGGCAGCTCTCTTTAATGTGCCGAATACACCGAGTGGAGAGACTCAATTACACGCCACGGTAACTGCTTATAATTACAATATCCGCCGCGAGGTGCGCTCCTGTCTTTGTCAGCGGCTCCTCCAATAAAGTTTGCTGGCAGATTTCTGACGATCGCCTTCGCGGAAAAGGTCAAGGGTGAAGTGTACGCGATTGCCGAATGAGGATCACTGGCAATTTGTTCTTCAGATTGTTTTGTTATTTTTTGGTGCTTTTAGCAATTTCCATATCAAGGTGATCAAAAACACCACGGTTTTATAAAATACCCGAGAAGAAACGCTGTGCATTTGTGTGCCATATGGGGAAATACAGCACTCGTCCAATGAATAAGCCTTTAGGCGAACACCTTATTTATTAGATATGTGATGTATTTTCTCACACGATCAGGTCACATATGACAAATCTGACATACATTGTAGTTCAAATTACAGCAAGAATGCGATATGGGCTTATACTAATATACGTCTCATATGAACACCACAGCACAGAGAGTAAGAATATTATGTCAAACGAGACAGTCAGTGAGAGACAGCAAACCTCCATAGAAATTAATGGAAGAATGGTATGGTGTTTCGGGAACAAAACTAAAACAATACACAAAGGGCTTTTAACGCATGATTCAGCATACAAATGATCATTTAACCAAGAAAACTTCAGCCACATTTTACATCAATTAATTTGTCTTGTTCTGTCGCCAATTTTATGTGTACTTTTGTTTTGACAAAAATACATTTGGTTAACTTAGATTCAAAACTGAAACAAAAGGACTGAAGTCCTATATCATCCCCCGCCATAAATTAGTTATTGCGGTCACAAATATTTAGAAAGTCGACTTGAGGTGGCCATTTTAAATTTCAGTAAAATCACCTGCACATTATTTCTGACTTCATTTTTTTGCGTTTTTACACCAACAAAAAATTATGAAGTTCAAGCATGGCAGCCATTTTGAATTTCCGTAAAACCTTGAAAAAATCACGTGCACATCTCCATATCGTGGGGAATGTGATTGTAAAAATAGAATAATATACGACTAAGTTTTTTCAACTTCAAAAAAATTGAAATCGATCCGTGGCGGCCATTTTGAATATCAGCAAAACCTTTAAAAATCATGTGATTGTAAAATTTGAATAATTTCTGACGTTAAGTTTTAAAGTTTTTGCGCCCACAAAAAATTTTGGAGTTGACTTCTGGCGGCCATTTTGAATTTTGGTAGTATCTTTAAAAAATCAATTGCACATCCACAAGTTGCTAGGAATGTGATGTTAAAATTTAAATAAAAAATGACAAGTAGTTTTTGAGTTTTTGCGCCCACAAGAAAACGTGACACGCCCGACAGAATCCTGGCGTGACTAAAATCCCCCTAAGGGCGAGGAAAAAAAGGGGGAGGGCTCAGGACACCCCCCCCCCCCCCTCGGGGAACACATAAGCTCACCTATGAGTGGCAGTGTCTCGGAGGTTGCCGGCATCTTCTCGGCCACCATCAGCAGGAACACGCAGAGTGAGAGAAGCACGGTAATGCCCATGGAGATCTTCTCCCCGCTCTCTGACGGCAAGATGAACACAAACACCGTCATGGCGACGATGACGATACAGGGGATCACCAGGTTACACATGTAGTACAGGTGACGCCTCTGGATCACCAGGTAGAAGGTCACCTCCGGGAAGGGGTCCTCACAGCAGGGGTAGTAGTGCTGCCTCTGACGCACCGGGATCCCTATCACGTCCCATTCACCGTTACCCACGAACACACTGGTGTCCCCCTGGCTGGTCTTGTTGGTCACCCACAGCTCCGCACCTGTGTCCAACAAAACATATGTGATCGTTATTAGCCCTCTATCCCTTGAAGCGCTAAGCGCAAATATATAATGTTTTTTCATATGTTTTATTAGCGGGTCAAATCACAGTTATTGGGAACTAAATGACTGTTTAACCCTTTAAGCCCTCGCGATGCATTAAAGCATCATTTTACATCCCTGAAAACAGACTTGATTTTCCTACAACTAGGGGTTTGAGAATAAATTTTCCATGAAACTGTTTTACCAATACATGGCAATTTTCGTCATTTTTCACCCACATCAAATCATCTTCATCTTCAGGATTGAAAGGGTTAAACATCAGGATTTGCAAATGTTTGGTCTCAAATTCAACAAGAGGCCTGAAGTCCCCCGCCATAAATTAGGTTTTGAGTTTTTGCGCCCACAAATAATTAAAAAGTCGACTTGTGGCGAACATTTTAAATTTCAGTAAATCACCGGCACATATCCATCTCGTGTGGAATGTGATAGTAAAATTTGAATAATTTTCTGTTTTTTCCAGTTCTTGGATTTTTGCGCCCACAAAAAATTATAAATGGCGGCCATTTTGTATTTAAGTGAAACATCAAAAAAAAAACCTGCACATCTCTGTCATTTTGAATTTTGGTAGCATCTTTAAAAATTCACTTGCACATCCCCGTGCTCTTATGTATGTGATTTCACCATTTCATAATATTTTTTTTTTAGTTTTTGAGGATGTGTTTCGCGGTACCGAGACACAACCTGAAGTGGGTGAAAATTTAAATTATTTAGTTTAGCGCTTTAACCCTTACAGTGCGGGGATCGACTTTAGTCGTCAGAATCTGACGTCTGGAGACGTCAGATTCTGACGACTAAAGTCTATCCCCGCACTGGAGACGTCAGAGACTGTAAGAGTAAAAATATTTATAATGGCCGTAGACCCGTAACACAGGTACTCAAATAAATCAGAAAGAGCTAAGTAAGATAGTTATGATGCTTTCAAATTGAGAAAAACCCTTTGGTGTCCAAGATTTTCATCAAAAAAATCAGCGCTTAAGGTTAAGTGCTGAGCACGTCTATAGCCGTTTTAAGCTTTATGCAATTTTCAAAGAGAAATAAGCGTTGAATTTGCTTTTAGCATATGTTTTGTTTCAAATTGTGTATTATTTAGTTAATTTTCAACCAGTTGTGTTTCGCGGCAGTGAAATACAATTTCAAGTGGGTGAAAAATTCAACTGTACAATTTAGCGTTTTGAAGGTTAAATGAGTGTGCGAGGGATGCAAAGAGATGTAGCGAGTTGTCTTCCTTACGAGGATGGTGCATGAGATGAATCAGATAACACAATTTTTCTAATTCTAGCCCTGGCGGTCTGAGATCGAGGAGGGGCTGAGAGGATTTTGTCCAAAACATCCGTACAAAATCGTTGACACCTTCCCCACTCACCCCAAAATTGTACAAAATTAGTGTCCACTTCAAAATCTCGTTCGCACAATATCCGTGAAAAATTATTCATTAGAAAATAGATGTGGCTGTTTTCGACACGAAAACATTTCAAGAATCTCCGTTGCTATGTTAAATATTGCATGATCAGTCGTTCATCATCTTTTGATAACCACCTCTCTCTCTCTCTCACTATGTCGATTTTTTCAAATGCATTATTTCCAACAAAAGATAATGAACCACCCCATCAAACGGGAATACGATCCAATCAACGGTTCATAAGATATCGCTTTCATAATTTTTTAGGGCGCTATAACAATTGCACTCTACTCCCACCCCTCACCCCCGTCTAAAAAAGGGGGGCACCTAAATTGTTGTTAAATTTGGAGACACCACTCCAATCATTTTAAAAAACACCATGTCGATCTTATTCAAGATAGCTGCCGTAGCCCATCTTGTTTTCAATGTACTTTTTCAAAAATGTAGATAATTATATCTTGATAACCTCCCCATCAAATTTTCATGCTATCCAACCAACATCTCAAAATTTATCGCAGTCCACAAGCAATTTTAGCGGTCATCCTGGGAAATCAACTGTGTGATGGCTTTGTGCAAAAAACAATGTTACCCTGTCGTTTAAACAGCAGTAACTGTTTACTTCCAAAGAAAGCTCTTACAGTTACTTGTTCTTGCACGACACCGCTGACTGTTTATCATTAGAGTGGACATTGAAATGAAAGTCATGACATTACAAGTAGCAATTCTATTAACGGACACACCAAAATGTCTCTCGTTTGAACATATGTATTTGGCACGCATCCTGGGTGACAAATAACCCTGAAAGATCTTAGGCATTTGATTGGTCGAGATGGCCATCTCGACCAATCACAAGCCTAAGATCTGGGTCATGGACACTCACCTGTGTACGACCAGCTGGCGAACTTCATGCTGCAGATCTGCCTGTCGTAGGGGAAATAGGAGACGTCGATTTTGCAGTTGAATCTGAGAATGACAGGGGCCAGGAGGAAGACGTTTCCGTTCGGCTCTATGGACGCCTGCTGCTGTCTCAACTCTGCTCCGTTGCTAACCGTACTGTAACACACACACAAGATCACATGTTTC
Source organism: Flabesymbios commensalis (assembly GCA_964017125.1). Lineage (NCBI taxonomy): Eukaryota > Metazoa > Annelida > Polychaeta > Terebellida > Flabelligeridae > Flabesymbios > Flabesymbios commensalis. The sequence goes on along the minus strand of OZ024908.1, from coordinate 81,965,555 downwards.
ACTTGTCCTTTATCTTTTTTCTCACTAAAGATTGAAGATTTGTTTGCATATGCAACTGGACTTCTTTCTGGTTGTTAGCTGGAGAATATGAAGCGAGCCATTTAAGATTTGCTGAGACCCACCTATATAAATGACAGCTATGATAATATAATGGCCCTGTCACTGTCCAATTATGGCTGGAATCAATGCACAGACATGTCTCATGCGCTGTGATGAATCAACAGGTTCCCAAGTCATTTTTTTCCTGTGCATCATTTAGGGGTTTTAAAGAAAATCTAAAAATCGAATAACTTTTGAAATGGGATAGACCACAACCATCCACCACGATTGTTCTTGATCATTTGTACAATGTACTGCTCAGAAAAATGAGGGAAAGCACATTAGAAATAGGTTTTGTAGTTGATTTTGAAATATATACAAGACATGCACAATTTTTTTGACCACCGTTGGACTCCTCCTACCTAAAATATGGTTATAGACACAAAACTCGTCACCCCAAACAGCTCGAAACATCCTGATTTCAATGGATAATAAAATTTTCAATTTGCATTATCCCATTCGAAATATGTCATTGGTTAAAATAAAATATATCTGTCTGTCCGTCTCTCGGGTGACGCATATAAATATAGCAGGTGACGCATGCATCAATAACAGGCACAATATAGGTTAAACATAGTCTGTCTATTAGATACTGTAGATCAATTTTCGCAAATTTCGCGAGGAGGACAAAGTCTCGAATTCAAAAAATGCGATTCATCATTATAATAGCGCTATTAAAGAAAAATACAAATTCGCAAATTCTAAACTTCGTGGAAAATCCCAAAATCAGAAATTCGCAAAATAATTAAACACGCAAAAATCACCAGATCTACAGTATTGAGAAAAATAGTGACGTACTATTTAAATTGTATATATCCAGATCAACTGACAATAACGCTATCAAAAATTGTTGTGTATCAAGCTGAGGGCTGGACATTATAAATCCTCCGAGGGGAATGGAGTATTTAAGAGACGTTTTCGGTCTTGAAAAGTAGTCACGTGAAGCTACAACCGGGTGTTGCTTAATTCGAGACTAAACATTTGGAAATTTTAATGTTTCAACACTCGTTTCATTCCCAGTAACAGTGACTTCATCGGGTAATAAAACGGATTACAAACGAACGACCACAGTCGTTCTTAATGGTTTAACCCTTTAATCGCCGGTGCCGCATATATTCGAGTTTTCATTTTTTATTAGCACATTAAGTACCACCTTTTAAACATGTTAAAGATAAAATGTGACATCAACCAGTAAAATTTGAAAACAGTTGACCTCCATTTTGTCAAATCTAAATAATTTTCACTCACTTGAAGTTGTGGATCGCGTCAGCGAGACACAACTTCAAGTGGGTAAAATTCAGATTGAATAATTTGGCGGTTAAAGGGTTAAAATAGCCATATCAATTTATTTATTCACCACTGCTGACTGGTGGTCTTCTTTTATGAATGAGTAAACCATAGAAACAAATCTAAAATAATTTACCGAATATCAATACTCCATCCCTCTTTCTGGATATTAAATGATTCCTCCCCTTACCAGTGTATACTATACCTGTCATATAGCGTGATATCAGGGATCCACATGCGTTCTGAGGACACCATCAACTTATCCACTCCACCAAACTCTGTCTTGTTCCACCGTAAACGACAATCCGTCCAGAACTGTATGGACATAGTAACAGGTTTTATTGGACATGTATAAAATGCCACCAAGTACACCAAGATTTTTTTATCTTTCGCGATAGTTTTTATCGGCAGCATTGACGACACTACAGTGTACATTTTTGTGTGGGCTGTAATAATTGAACCCTTAAAGACATTTTTTATTTATGCATAATTTCATAATACTACCTAATCTATGTATCATAATATCGAGGAATATATGAGTTTCCAATAAGAAGGTCTAAAATTGTTTTTTTATGCCTATATTCCATGCAATAGCATCACTGAATTATTTGTTGTCGGTCACCATTAAAGATGACGATATTTATAGCTGACTGATTTGACGATAATGGATTAGACATTCACCTATTATCGTCCATTATTAAGTGATTTTTTTCCTATACACAGGACATATTTATTTATTGTAAATGGTGCTGATCTAAATTATACTAAAAAATACCATAAATTTCATGGTGGATGATGCTGTTTTGGAGTACATATATTAAATAAAAACAAAAAATTCAGATCAATAATCAGTCAGGTAGACCAGCAGATAGAACAAATACGTGAAAGGAATGTATTCAAATTATTATTCATGTGTTCATTATATTTTAGGTGTGAAACTTTGTACATTGTATGTTCTTGACAACCCATCCAGTCCCTAACGTTATGCTAGGCCCCACTATAGCTTCAGATATAATATTGTATCCATAAATATGTAGCTTTAAAGCGCATAAATATTTTTATATAAACCAAAAGACCCAAGGTTTTTTTCAATTTGAAATCATCATAAATGTCTTAGTTATTTCTTTCCGCTCTGTTGGAATTTTACGGGTCTACGATCATCAGAAATATCTTACTCTTGCAGTGCGGGGATCACCTTTAGACATGAGATTCTGACGTCTATATACGTCAGATTTCGACCTCTAAAATCGGTCCCCGTAATGAAAAGACTTAGCAGCACATTTTGTGTTGTGACTAGTGCGTCTGCACCACAATCACAAATGGGTACAATCATTTTGTTTCTCTTTATGGTGGTCTGTGGTGTCATCAGGGTAGACATTTCATTATGGTAGTCTCTCTACAGAGCTTGTGATGTCATCAGTGGACAGTTCATTATGGTAGTCTCCCCAGAGAGCTTATGATGCCATCAGTAGACAGTTCATTATTGTAGTCTCTCCAGAGAGCTTATGATGTCATCAGTAGACAGTTCATTACGATGGTCTTTCTACAGAGCTTATGCTGTCATCAGTAGACAGTTCATTATGTTAGTTTCTATACAGAGCCTGTGATGTCATCAGTAGACAGTTCATTATGGTAGTCTTTGTACAGAGCCTGTGATGCCACCAGTAGACAGTTCATTATGTTAGTCTCTATACAGAGCTTGTGATGTCATAAGTAGACAGTTCATTATGGTAGTCTTTCTACAGAGCTTGTGATGCCACCAGTAGACAGTTCATTATGTTAGTCTCTATACAGAGCTTGTGATGATCATCAGTAGACAGTTCATTGTGGTGGGGTCTCTACAGAGCTTGTGATGCCATCAGTAGACAGTTCATTATGTTAGTCTCTATACAGAGCCTGTGATGTCATCAGTAGACAGTTCATTATGGTAGTCTTTGTACAGAGCCTGTGATGCCATCAGTAGACAGTTCATTATGTTATTCTCTATACAGAGCTTGTGATGTCATCAGTAGACAGTTCATTGTGGTGGGGTCTCTACAGAGCTTGTGATGTCATCAGTAGACAGTTCATTATGGTGGGGTCTCTACAGAGCTTGTGATGTCATCAGTAGACAGTTCATTATGATAGTCTTTCTACAGAGCTTATGCTGTCATCAGTAGACAGTTCATTATGGTAGTCTCTATACAGAGCCTGTGATGTCATCAGTAGACAGTTCATTATGTTAGTCTCTATACAGAGCTTGTGATGTCATCAGTAGACAGTTCATTGTGGTGGGGTCTCTACAGAGCTTGTGATGTCATCAGTAGACAGTTCATTATGGTGGGGTCTCTACAGAGCTTGTGATGTCATCAGTAGACAGTTCATTATGATAGTCTCTCTACAGAGCTTATGCTGTCATCAGTAGACAGTTCATTATGGTAGTCTATCTACAGAGCCTGTGATTATATCAGTAGAGATTTCATTATGGTAGTCTTTGTACAGAACCTGTGATGTCATCAGTAGAGATTTCATTATAGTAGTCTCTCTACGGAGCTTGTGATGTCATCAGTAGACAGTTCATTATGGTAGTCTTCGTACAGAGCTTGTGATGTCATCAGTAGACAGCTCATCACGATGGTCTTTCTACAGAGCTTGTGATGCCATCAGTAGACATTTATGTATAGGATAAAGCCCGAGGAATTCTTAGCTGTGGAGAAGGCCAAAGCCGAAGGCCGAGGCCTTTTCTCCAGCTAAGAATGTAGAGCTCCGAGGGTTTTAACTGACTTAAAACACATCCACCATAATGAGGATTCCTCATAATCAACAGCTCGGTCACACCTGACTGATTATATCACCATAGGACTACCATGATAATTGGTCTGTACTTGATCAACAATAACTCTCCGTTCCCGGCTTAGAATGTAGTGATCAGACAAAGAAAATAATGTTGTGGTGTGTTTGGCTGGAGATCTCAGTGCAGTTTATTCATTATCGTAGTTTCTCTACAAAGCTTGTGATGTCATCAGTAGACAGCTCACTATGGTAGTCTCTATACAGAGCCTGTGATGCTATCAAGGTATACAGATCATTATGATAGTCTCTATACAGAGCTTATGCTGCCATCAGTAGACAGTTCATTATGGTAGTCTCTCTACAGAGCTTGTGATGTCATCAGTAGACAGTTCATTATGGTAGTCTCTATACAGAGCTTGTGATGTCATCAGTAGACAGTTCATTATGGTAGTCTCTCTACAGAGCTTGTGATGCCATCAGTAGACAGTTCATTATGGTGGGGTCTCTACAGAGCTGGTGATGTCATCAGTAGACAGTTCATTATGGTAGTCTTTGTACAGAGCTTGTGATGTCATCAGTAGACAGTTCATTATGGTGGGGCGTATACAGAGCTTGTGATGCCATCAGTAGACAGTTCATTATGGTAGTCCCTCTACAAAGCTTGTGATGTCAACAGTAGACAGTTCATTATGGTAGTCTTTGTACAGAGCTTGTGATGTCATCAGTAGACAGTTCATTATGGTGGGGCGTATACAGAGCTTGTGATGCCATCAGTAGACAGTTCATTATGGTAGTCTCTCTACAGAGCTTGTGATGCCATCAGTAGACAGTTCATTATGGTAGTCCCTCTACAGATCTTGTGATGTCATCAGTAGACAGTTCATTATGGTAGTCTTTGTACAGAGCTTGTGATGTCATCAGTAGACAGTTCATTATGGTGGGGCGTATACAGAGCTTGTGATGCCATCAGTAGACAGTTCATTATGGTAGTCCCTCTACAGAGCTTGTGATGTCAACAGTAGACAGTTCATCATGGTAGTCTTTGTACAGAGCTTGTGATGTCATCAGTAGACAGTTCATTATGGTGGGGCGTATACAGAGCTTGTGATGCCATCAGTAGACAGTTCATTATGGTGGTCCCTCTACAAAGCTTGTGATGTCATCAGTAGACAGTTCATTATGGTGGGGTCTCTACAGAGCTTGTGATGTCATCAGTAGACAGTTCATTATGGTGGGGCGTATACAGAGCTTGTGATGTCATCAGTAGACAGTTCATTTTGGTAGTCTCTATACAGAGCTTGTGATGTCATCAGTAGACAGTTCATTATGGTGGTCTCTATACAGAGCTTGTGATGCCATCAGTAGACAGTTCATTATGGTAGTCTCTCCAGAGAGCTTATGATGTCATCAGTAGACAGTTCATTATGGTAGTCTCTATACAGAGCTTGTGATGTCATCAGTAGACAGTTCATTATGGTAGTCTCTATACAGAGCTTGTGATGCCATCAGTAGACAGTTCATTATGGTAGTCTCTCCAGAGAGCTTATGATGTCATCAGTAGACAGTTCATTATGGTAGTCTCTATACAGAGCTTGTGCTGTCATCAGTATACAGTTCATTATGATAGTCTCTCTACAGAGCTTGTGATGTCATCAGTAGACAGTTCACTATGGTAGTCTCTCTACAGAGCTTGTGATGTCATCAGTAGACAGTTCACTATGGTGGTCTCTCTACAGAGCTTGTGATGCCATCAGTAGACAGTTCATTATGGTAGTCTCTCTACATAGCGTGTGATGTCATCAGTAGACAGTTCATTATGGTAGTCTCTCTACGGAGCTTGTGATGTCATCAGTAGACAGTTCATTATGTTAGTCTCTGTACAGAGCTTGTGATGCCATCGGTAGACAATTTATTACGATGGTCTTTCTACAGAGCTTGTGATGCCATCATTAGACATTTATGTATAGGATAAAGCCCGAGAAACTCTACATTCTTAGCTGTGGAAAAGGCCAAAGCCGAAGGCCGAGGCCTTTTTCACAGCTAAGAATGTAGAGCTCCGAGGGTTTTAACTGCCTTTGAACACAGCCCACCATAATGAGGATTTCTCATAATCAACAGCTTGGTCACACCTGACTTATTATATCACCATAGGACTCCCATGATAATTGGTCTGTACTTGATCAACAATAACTCTCCATTGCCGGCTTAGAATGTAGTGAAAATAATGTTTTGGTGTGTTTTAATGGCAGAGTTTGGCTGGTTAATCGGCAGGTTAATCGTTATGGTAGTCTCTCTACAAAGCTTGTGATGTCAGTTGATTATGTTGATATTTCTATCGAGATTGTGATGCCATGTGAACGGGCTTTAATTATCTAAGTAGTAATCCTTTAAACCCTCATGGTGCATCGAAGTGTCATTTACAAGTCAAATTTCATGCCACACAAAAATACTTCCTTTTAGATGTCCACGATTACATGTGATTTAAAAGGCTAACAAGTTATAAATATCTTTATTATAAGTGTTTTATGCTTTTGTGCAACGTGCGACAAAAATAAGTATCCAGTTTATAGGTGTTATTGAGTGCGCTTTCGCGCCTGTGTATTTTTGGAATTTGAAGTGGATTACACAAACTGATGGAATTTGGCCGAGAGCTGACTTTTAATATTAAACAAATTAATAGCATTGACTGCGATTTTCTTAATAATGTCGGCATTGCGAATTTTGATAAATTTTCAATTGTATTATTTAAATAAGTTGGATGGAATTTAGACAAGACATGACTTTTATTATTACGAATAAAACAAACAAACGAAAATGTGCCTGTTAATATGTCAAACTAATATGAGTAAAATATAAAATGCATAATTATGAAGCCATCGTATTTTTTGTGAATAAAAACGTGTCCCCTTCATAATAATTGTCGGAGGCTTGGGTGATTTCTGTTTATTGGCATTATTAAAGATTAGCTCGGGTGCACCCTTCGCGACAAAATTAGGCCCGCGTGTCGCAAAATAGGTCTGTTCCCTTCATGGTAAACCCGGCATAAACCAGCGGGCTAATTGCCCGCCATTGTGGTATACGTCTGAATCGATAGAGGGCAGCACGTTGGCTGGGCACTCGGATGACGCTGACGTGACAGGCCTGTCCGCCCCGTCGCCTTCTGGGTAGCTTCCTTCACGTCAGCTGCCCTGGCAGCCGTGACCAGCGGCAACGGATGCGCAACGGCGGCCCGGCGTAGGGCCGACAAGGCCCTACGCCGGGCCGCCGTTGCGCATCCGTTCTTTTATTTTTGTACTAAGTCTCTTTTTTATTTGTACCTCGACTAGCGTAACAAGTTGACTCCATGGCAGGCGGACGTCTATACCCACTGGGCACACGACGTTCCTGCGACGTTGAATCTACGTCAATGACGTTGATTCAACGAACTGCCTTGATTCAACGTCGCAACAACTTCCAGCCCAGTGGGTAGTTTCCATTGGACTGTGGCAATGATCGTTCCGATACAAGACTTTGATCGCGATACATTAGCCCACTGTTGGCGTGACGTTTGAAGCCAAGACCCAGTATTTGTGTATTCGCAAGTATAATATTCAGTCCTACAAATGCTCAAAAGTAAGCAGCTGGGCCAGAATTGTTTATGGATCGATTGACTAAACCATGTCATAGAATACTCAAACAGATGTTTAAATTATATTGGATTTTTTATCAATTAAAAAATTCCATGGTTTCATTTCTTTTCAATTTATTCAACGATTATAGATCTTTTTTATTTAATCCATTTAAACTTCTTTTTTTATTGTTTTAATCTTTTTATCGAGTTATTTACCAATAATTTGATTGGAAAATATTGAATGGGAATTTGAATACACTCTTGCAACAAGTTTTAAATAATAACTTCTGTCAACAATGCAACTAATCAAAGAACGTTGCGACATCCTGATTTCACTCATCCTGATTCAAACTCATTTATCATTATCCCCTGTCGAATGTGACGTCAATAATTATATATTAACCCTAGAGCACCGAGCTATTCAATTTGAATTTTCAGTCACTTGAAGTTGTGTCTCGCTACCGCGATACACAATTTCAAGTGACTGCAAATTTATGTGATTTGTGAAATTTAAGTCCCAACATATATCAGTGTTTAAGTATTGAAGGCATATTTTACTTTCAAAAACTGTTTATACCGGTGCTTATAAAACTACAGAATATCTACTGTAGTCGACATCAGTGTTCTAAGGGTTAAGGTCTTATTAAAAACTTACCCATCTGACCCAGACGTTGAGGGTCACCAGCTGCAGAGGCTCGTCCTGAAAATAAAACCACACTCAATACAGCTGTCAGAACATGAACCCGTTAAACCGCTCAATTAAATAATTGAAATTTCCGCCCACTTGAAGTTGTGTCTCGCTACCGCGACCCACAACTTCAAGTGGGGAAAAATTACTAATATTTTTGTCTAATTTGAGACAAACATTACCATATTTTGCTGTTTAACCCTTTAGTCGCCAAATTATTCAATTGGAATTTTCACTTACTTGAAGTTGTGTCTCGCTGACGCGAATCACAACTTCAAGCGAGTGAAAATTATTCAGATTTGACGAAATGGAGGTCAATTGTTTTCAACTATTGCTGATTGATGTCACATTTTATCTAAAAACATGTTCAGAAGGTGGTACATAATGTGCTAATAAAAAATAAAAACCCGAATATATGCGACACCGGCGGTTAAAGTGTTAAACACATATTTTGAGATTGAAATGGCTAAATAAAGCGGATTAAAAACGACAATTGTCATAACTAGCGGTTAAGGATTGAAATATTTCTGAAATATTTGAATGAATGAATGAATGAATGAATGAATGAATGAATAAATGAATGAATGAATGAATGAATGAATGAATGAATGAATGAATGAATTAATTAATTAATTAATTAATTAATTAATTTTTTAATTAATTAATCAATTAATTAATTAATTAATTAATTAAATAATTAATTAATTAATTAATTAATTTCGGGTGCTAACGGATTGAGGCCGTGTACGCTACCGTTCGGTCACAGTGGCCCCCCATAATATGATAATTCACGAGAGAACGATGAAACATTTTTTTCATATAATTGTATAGACTTTTCAAAGTCCCTACCTGAAGCCACACTAAAATAGACAATAATAGAGGTCCTCTTGAACACGAAGGATATGCTTTAAACAACACAGCTATGGACATGATGAACTGTTATATAGGATTATGTTTATTATTTTTTTTATCTGGATCTCAAAAGTAGCGACGCTCTAATGTATTTGTTAACTAGCTTTGCTTGTTTTTTTGTGACGAGAACTTGAAACGATTCCTTTTATTTGTGAGAAAAAATATTGCTGCCATTATACAGGAAAATCAAATATAGCACCCTTCAAATGCAAATTATTAAATCAGCCTTCAATGATTAGATAAAGTCGAAATATCTGACAAGTTGAATGTAGCTGATCAATAACTAAGAAAACTAGTTTAATGTTCAATACATAAATGCACAAAACATTAAGATATCTATTTTACCTGTACCTCTATTTACCAATAATATGATGACAGAAATAATAACATAAACTACAAAAAATGTATATGTTTACTCGACAGACCCTTACTAAGACACATTTCTATTATTATGAAAGGGGGTATCTGCCAAAGTGCCAAAGTTTAAGACGTCAGATTCTGACGTCTTAAGACGTTCCCTGCGCTGAAAAGGTGAACGTCATATTAACATGATCTCTAAATAGCAAACAAGTGTGGGCGGATCCCTATTTGTGACATGTCCAGAGATAGTGTTCTCGCAATATATTAGTCTAACATTGGCACAACGACGGAACAACGTCTCCAATGATGACCAACGCCTGTCTAAAATCCCAAAAGTTGTCTCAGCAAGAACAACGTGTTCACCCAATACTGGCTCAGCAATGGGCCACCGTCTGCGACGCTGGCCCATTGTTAAACCAACATTCGATCAACGTCCCCCCCCCCTCAGCAAACAGAAGACGTAGATACAAAAATGTATTGATGCTGGTCCAGCGTCGCATCGTTAAACCTGCAGGATTGGGAACAAAATGAGTGTTTGAACATAGAAATTTGCAAATGTTTCGTCTCAAATTAAAAAAATATCAGTAATTTTCACACACCTGAAGTACCACGATCCACAACTTCAAGTGGGTGAAAAATTAAATTGAAGTTGAAGCATAGTGATTCCAAGATGAAACATCGAATTAATGTCGGTTTAATATTGACCCACCGTCCGCGACGCTGCCCCATCATTTAACCAGCATCGGGCCAACGCCTCGGAGGCTCGGACTTCTTGTTATAGCATATTTATTAACCCCGCGGTTCTTTTAGCCTCTTGTACATGTGGAAGCTCTCCGTAATGTGCCGAATACACCGAGTGGAGAGACTCAATTACACGCCACGGTAACTGCTTATAATTACAATATCCGCCGCGAGGTGCGCTCCTGTCTTTGCCAGCGGCTCCTCCAATAAAGTTTGCTGGCAGATTTCTGACCATCGGCTCCGCGGAAAGGTCAAGGGTCAAGTGTACGCGATTGCCGAATGAGGATCACTGGCAATTTGCAGTTTAGATTGTTTTGTTATTTTCTGGTGCCTTTAGCAATTCCCATCTCAAGGTGAACAAAACCATCCTGGTTTTATAAAATACCAGAGAAGAAACGTTGTTCATTTGTGTACGATATGGGAAAATACTCACTCATCCAATGAATAAGGTGTGAGACTATACGCGAACACCTTTTTTATTGGACATTTGCCGTATTGTCTCACATGATCAAGTCACACATGACCTATCTGGCATACGTTGCAGTTCAAACTACAGCAAAAGTGCGATATGGTATGATACCGATATAGGCTACGTCTCATAGTGAACACCGCTGGACAGAGTGTGAGAATAATATGTTAAATCGGACAGTCAGTCAGAGACAGTAAACCGCCGCCGAAATTAATGAAGGAATGGTGTTTCGGGAATAAAACATCAACTTCATGCAAAAGGGCTTTTAACGCATCATTTGTCATTCAAATGATCCTTTAGCCAAAAAAAACTTCAGCCAATTTTTACATCAATTAATTTGCTCTGTTCTGTCGCCAATATATGTGTAGTTTTGCTTAGACTCAAAACTGAACAAAAACTGTACATGGACTTGCAGGTAACTTATCCCATAACTCATAGAAAACGGTAAAAGCGAGAGACGAAACTGTTCGGACGTACAATAAAAAAAATTGAAACTTTTGCGACCTGGAAACTCCAGATTCACCACCACTCTAATTGGGCTAGCTATCTCTTAAGATCTGTATTTGTTTTCTTGAAAATAACATATTTACGATTTTTGTGGATTAAGAATAAAAAGCCAGTCCTTGCAACACTCTGAAATTTTTTTTAGGTCTCAATTAAATGTGTTTTTGATTTAATCTTATTATTTTCTAACAAAAACAATAAATCACTTATTATATATCATCACAAAGATCAATAATGTATGAAAGAAACAGACGTGGTCCAAGGACCTCTCCTTGCGGAGCCCCAGCTGGAATAAGCCTCCACAGTGATTCAGCATTTTGGATTATAGCACGCTGTTCTTCCTCAAAAGTAACTTGTCGTTGAATTAAGAAAAGTTACATTTATGCCACACCTACCCGATTTAAATAATAAACCTTTGTGTTAAACCTTGTCCAAAGCTTTAGCGAAATAAGGAAAATTGCACATATTTCGTTACCTTTGTGAAGTTAAGAAAACAAATGTTGAGAGATTTTTGTTAATATGTTTACCGTATAGTATCCCTTGGAGTAAAACCTGAATGCTTTTATGAAAGAAGAGGTTACCTTCATAACCCCCTCGACCCCCTCGAACCCTCACCCACAACCCTCGACCTTCGACCCTCGACCCACAAGCCCCTCGACCCACAACCCCTCGACCCTCGACCCACAACAACAACAAAATATTTTTTATCTCATCAGATGGTAACCAATTAGCGGTCACAGCCCGAAAATGGAAACGAAACTTCAAGTAGGCCTACATGGAGGCCTAATATATATCGGGACGCTTCAAGTTCCAGAAGTTCCCACGTTCAAAATTAGTTCCCACGTTCCGGGAACTTCAAGTTACCATGCATATAGGACCCACTGCAGGCTGTTAAATCAATTATATATGTCTAATTATTATATATAATTAGGCCTATTCTGTGAAACACGGGAATTCCTTTAATGGCTACTCGGTGAAAACAGTGCTACATAGACACCCCTCTCCCATACTTCATTGTATCAGCTAGCTCGGTGAGCGTGTGCTATTTATAGATTATGACCCCAGTTTCGGGAACATGGGCGCTGTAGCGGGCATCAAAGCCAACACACGCGCTGCACGGGAAATTCACCCAATGTTCGTCTCAATAGGGCGGGGGCCCTAGGGTAGTGGTTAGCACCGCTGCCTTTCACGCCAGAGTCCGGGGTTCGGTTCCCGGTCTCGGCGGTTTGAAAGAAACAAAAAATGTTTCTTCCCCATCCACGTGTGAAAGTTAGTATTGTGGGGAGCCTCCGTGACCGAGAGGTAGCGTGCTCGGCCTCAGACCGCCAGTGTCATCTCAATCATCTCACCATCCTCAGGAGGTTCTCCTGGCCCAGTTTATCCTATATGTGCACAAAGGTGGCTTAAAGCCCGATTCATTTCATTTCATTTCATTTCGTCTCAATACTGGGCCAGCATCTCCACAGCTGGCACAACATTGTCTGCACGGGGATACTTTGACTTGTAAACGCCGCACGCATATAGGAATATAGGATATAGGTCTAACGACACAGAATTTATTATGCCCTATATTCATTGATTTTGAAAGTAATAAAAAGGTCGAGGGTTGTGGGTCGTGGGGTCGAGGGGGTTATGAAGGTAACCGAAAGAAGATTGTGTCACCAAAAAAATCACAGATGTGCTTAATTTTTTTTCGAATACTTTTGAAACACTTGACGATAATACTTGTTAATATGTTGTAGGAGAGCTTTGATGGGAGAACTTTCTAACATGATGATTCTTGTGATATAGCTTCTTATAGCATGATGATCATCGTGAGTAGGTTATATAAACATGATGAGCCTCATGAGTAGGAAGGAGGTTTTAAGAGCATGTTGAGCCTAATACGTAGGCCTAGGGGGTTCAAAAGCATGATGAGCCTTGTGAATTGGGCTTAGAACATGATCAGCCTCGTGAGTAGTGTTTTAAGAGCACGATAAGCCTCGTGAGGATGAGGTTAAGCTCGTGATGAGAACTTGTGAGTATGAGTTTCAAGAGTATGATGAGTTATGATGTTTGGGAATAGAGGGCTCCTCGCCTATATTTTTATATATACTCGTGTGTTGGGTGTTCCTTCAATTAGCAGAGTTGTTTTATGCTAAATGAAGGGACAATCTAAAACAGCCGACAAAATTCAAAATGGCGGCTATGTCGAAAACGGTGCGCCTGAAGCTGAAAAATCTAATTTGGGCCGAGTAGGTTAAAATTCCATGTGAAAAACGTCAAGCTCTTTATTTTTACCGCCCGAACTGATTTCATGTTGCTTTAGCAACACGAAATCTAGTTATTATCGCAATTCTAATCAGCCCACAAACAATTCTAAGCAGCCCACAAGAAACTCACCACGTCCAGAATGGCACGTAATGCCATGTCAATCTCGGCCTTGGGGATTTCGTGTCTGCATCTCGGAATCAGGTCGGGCACGTATTCACCAAACAAATGCTTCATCAGCGAAATTCTGTAGTCTGTGTCCAGGCGTACTAAAATAATGCACAAAAACACAATAATGCACAAAAAATAAAATTGGCTATGAGATGTTCCCTTGTGGAACACCTTCCTTCTATATGCATTATGAATACAGTATCTGGAAGTGCATTTAGTAAAATAAGACCTTTTATTTCTACTTATTTTATTTCGCCTTTGTGGGTAGCTTGGTAGAAAAGAACCAGTATATACAGTATCTGGAAGTGCAATTGGTTAAATAGGTTAAATTGGTTGAAGATATGTCTACGCATATTATTTCGCCTTTGTGTGTAGCTGGATAAGAATAACGTTCTTAATTCCAATAAACAGGAGAACCCGATATTGGCTTAACACTGAACCAACATTGTGAGAGTTGTGCAGGTCAGAACGCCAAGTGTTTATAATTTCGACAGGAGAGTTAACCCTTGTAGTTCTCTTTAATATGAAAGGGTGTATATGCTACCTTAGGAAGTGGCAGATGCACCCTCTTTTATATTCAAGGGAAATTCGTCTAGTTAACCCTTGTGCTGCTGGGACCATATATACACTGTCCCTGTGGATATGCAAGGGTGTATCTACTACTTTGAGGAGTGGCAGATACATCCTTTCTTATACGAGGGGACGAATTTTGGTTTTAATCATGTTTTAGATCAATAGACTGCTTGCACGAGTTTGCGCGTGAACAGTTTGTCTGATTAAAACAGTTCGGCGTTGCTCACTGTGCGGCGTGCTGTCAGTGAACAGTGTGTAACAGTTGTCTGATTAAAACAGTTCGGCGTTGCTCACTGTGTGGCGTGTTGTTATTGAGAAAGGTGTATAGAAATATCAATAATTTAGATAAAATAGTTTTAGTAGATGCTCAGTTAATCCTATACTTCAATATTGGAGATGTCTAATTTTCATAAATATAAATAGTTTTCGTCACTTGAAGCTGGAAATTGTGTTGGAAATTCGTGCATCTAATTAATGAAAAATAGAAGCAAACAATTCAGGTTAAAAGTTATTGAGGGCAAATTAGAAAGAACTACAGTGTACAAAAGTACACTTTCTACACCTTGGAAATCACTTAACTATTAGCTACACCAAGCCTTTCTAATTACCATAAATTACCATAAATAATTATAATAAATATGTCTTAACCTAACTTCACACTATTTTTGTATGTGTTTTGAAAACATGTTGCAGCCAATTTTATCATATTACGATAATCAACAGATTAGAAAATTGACATTAAAATTTCATATTGCGATGTTAAACTGCGATATTATGCCATATTACATTACCATGACCCGTCATTAAATGTCATATAATGACCAAAACATATACAATGTAACGTTAATCTGTCATAATATGACAATATATAATTCCAGAGTATGTCATTATAAAAAAAATAGATTTGTAAGTCAACTTTGTATTTGATATTTCATTTTAGTTAAGTTTGGTATTCCATTGTACTTGCGTACATCATGGGCAGGGGCCAGGAGTCATCATCAACTTATGATCGACAAGGGCAATACAACAAGGAAAATCAAGATAATAAAATAGTATAGTATTGACAATTATCGGTACAGAAGTGATCTACAAAGCCAAAAAGCAGCATCTGCTTAATTGTAAAGTAAACAGACAGACTTTTGGCTTTGCATGGCAGAGCAGATAACTGTATAATTACATAATTACATCATTTGATAATTACATGACTGAATTACACGAGATGGCAAAGCCTGAAGAAATGAAATTCTAAAAACTCACCTTTGCTTATTGATAATGCACTCCTTGGTAGAGAAGCCAAAGTTGTGAGCAAGCACAGAAGACCGTCCCAGTGTGGCACCATCATGACTAATGAGAGATTGGTGTATGGCTAAAGTTCTTTCTGGTGTATCCTTAGCTCTGAAAAACATCATGTGCAGTTTGTCTTATTATTCTATTTTGTTAGCAGTTCCGGTCTTCCCTAACACTCCGCGACAATTCACCAGGTGCGCACGGTCTGGGCTTGACGCGCGACTGGGCGGAAGTCGCACAGCGCAGGCGCACAGGACACTAATCAGACTGGAGGAAGGAGTTTGTGGACACCTTTCCTCGTGAACAGTAGGTATGTTTTTCTCTGATCTCAGGTCCGCTGCAAAGAATACACCCTTAAACCACTGTGGGCGACTATATTCGTTTTCAATCCATTTTATAAGCAGTTCAAATCGCAATTATAGGGAGCGAAATGTGTGTTTAAACATCAAGATTTGCAAATGTATGGTTTCAAATTAAATCAATATAAGCAATTTTCGCCCACTTGGAGTTGCGGGTCGCGGTAGCGAGACACAAATCCAGGTGGGCGAAAATTTAAATTAGTTAATTTAGAGGTTTGATGGTTAAAACTTGTAGATCATTTGGACTTTTGAGAATCTCATTAGAAAACACAGCTGTTGACTGGGGAAAGTGAGGAAGCTTCGCCCAGCAGACACAAGACGTTGAATCAAAGTCGGTTTAACGCTGGTCCACCGTCCGCGACGCTGGACCAACGTTAAGCCAGCATTGATTCAGCGACCTGTGTCTGCTTGAAGGCTACGTCTGCCAGGAAGAGAAGACAAACACCCGATCAGAAGAGATCAAGCCTGATGAGTCACCTCCGACCTAATCTCTAATCTTACATTTTTTCCAGCTTCTACAACGCTGGATAATTTAACCCTTAACCCTCTAACCATCAAATAATTTAATTTGAATTTTCACCCACTTGAAGTGTGTGAAAATTATTCGGATTTGACAAAATGGAGGTCAACTGTTTTCAAATATTGCTGATTGATGTCACATTTTATTTTTAACATGTTTTATAAGGGGGTACTTAATGTGCTAATAAAAAATGAAAACCCGAAGATATGCGGCACCGGCGGTTAAAGGGTTAAAGCTCTAAATTATTTGTGTATGAATCAAGGAGATCAGAGGGTTTTTTCCATATGAAATCATCATTTATATAAATGTCTTAATTATCTCTTTCTGATTCATTTGAATACCTATGTTATGGGTCTATAGCCGTTGTAAATATTTTACCAGGGCGGGGATCGACTTTAGATGTCAGACTCTGATGTCTAAAGTCGATCCCTGCGCTGTAAGGGTTAACCCTTTTCTTGTTGAAGGCATACGCCCTAACCACTGTGTATAGTATCATCGTATTGTTTTGGGGTGTACACGGTTGCATGACCACATCCTGTAGATATTTATATTAGACAAATATTCTGTAAGCTGCTTTTTACAAAGAAATGTTCAATTTTGCGTTCTGTTGTTGAATATTTTCATGAATGGATCCACGTATAATAGTACTGTATCATCATATTGGGATTAAGTGGCTCTGGAAAACTGTGAATTACAATTTTTTTCGTAAATGTATGAAAATGTGTCAAATATTATTGTATTTCAATCTTTAGAGAAAAATATCCAATTCAAAGTGGTTTAATTGGTTAATTCAGTCAATACACTACAGCCTCATGGCCGAAACTGTCTCCGAATGTTAATACATATGTTGATATAGCTTTTTCAGTGTAGTGCTGGTTGAGTGTACGGCGTTGCATGCAAAACATGAGTTGCCTATCATATTTTTCACTGGCTGTATCTCCTGTTACGCATTCATATGTCTTTAACGTCCTAGAAAAACAATATAAAATATCAAAAATTGCCTGAAATGCATTTCTTAAATGTACAAATATGATCATAATTGTCGCAATCGTTTCCCAGTAAACGCAAAACATTTGTACAACATTTGTGCAATATTTTAGACAACCATAGTTATGGTATATTTTTTGTGTTTGCTATAATTAGTTATTAATAATGGTTCTGTGCTGTACAAATATGTTTATGTTGCTGATTCTAAAACATAGAAAAATGTATGACCTGCAAGTGGGCCCCAAAATTTAAAATTCGCTCCGTTTATTTATTCGTCGGGTGCTGCAATTACATTTAAGGTAGCTTCATTATCAAATTTAAATATAATAATGCACAATGTTTTCGTGTATTTATTGTAAATTCAGTTCATGTATTTTGCAAATATTACAATATTTTTCACTAGCATGCAACCGTACACCATTTTTTCATGCAACCGTACACTCGTCAAAATCAGGCATGTATGCAACATTTATATGGCAGTTTTTGATAAATTATTGTTAATTATAATTATTGAATTATGTATCTGGAATTACTAACGCAATATCATTCTTCAAAATGACAAATAAACATCTCTCGAATTGCATTATTTTATCAGCCAAGCATCCATCACAAGATATGTTCTCTACTTAGTGTCATAATAATCACCTCCACCAGGATGGTTATGTTTTTGATCGTGTTAGTTGTATGCCAGTCCCTCCGTCGGATAATTTTAAAAGTTATGAACAAATCTGCATGCAATTTTTGCCAGAGGTGTGTCAATGCCAAGGAACAATCGATTTGATTTCGGGGATGATCCGGATTTCAATAATTACTTTCGAGTTTTGCCGTCTCTGACTGACTGTCTAGTTACTGGCGTCGAAGCTGATTAAAACATCAGGGTTAAGAGCAATTAAATTGAGCAGCTACACTGATCATGTGACGATGTGGCGATCACGATGTGAGTGAATAAATATTGCTTTACGTCGCTTTCTGCACAATCATGGAAATATCGCGACAGAAGGAAGCCCGAAATTGTGATATTGCCCTACTTTTATCGAATTACTTCAAGGGTTCTTTGTATCGCACAGGACCATAGACAACAATGCACACCCGATGCCTTTGAACAGTTTGGAGCACTGCATATGCATAACCCTGTTGACAAACATCCGACTCGGCCGGGATTCGAACCCAGTTTCGAGCCACAACCGGACCGAATAAGCTATCGGGGCCGGCCACTGACACGATGTATGTTTTCAAATTGATGTGTGGAGCATTCAATCACATCACGTCTGTACCCCACGACTTTCTAAACTGATCAGTCAGTCTACAGATAAGACGTGAAAACGTAAGCCCTCTTTAAAAATACAAGATGGAGACTATGCTCTCATTTTTTTTACAAATCCCGGATCTCGCATGGAGGAGCTCTACATTCTTGGCTGTGAAAAGGGTCGAAGCCGAAGGCCGAGGCCTTTTTCACAGCTAAGAATGTAGATCTCCGAGGGTTTTAACTGACTTAAAACACTTTCGACCATAATGAGCATCCCTCATAACAAACAGCTCGGTCACATATGACTGATTATAGTACCATATGACTACCACAATAATTGGTTTGTACCAGGTCAACAATAACTCTCCATTCCCGGCTTAGAATGTAGTGGTCGGACAAAGAAATAATGTAGTGGTGTGTTTTAACACGTGAAGAGAACATAGATTCCGTGCCTTGAAATTCTGCACAAACAATGTTTTTTTTGCGGCCATAAATGTATTATTGCACACGAGGATACTGTGTATCTGACAGACATATCTGACACACCCTATTACCACGTATTAGTACGTATTAATCCCATAAAGCGAAACATTAAAAAAATAATCCATTTGAAGTTGTTTCTCGCCACCGCGACCCTTCAAGTGGGTGAAAATTACTGATATTTGTTAAATTTAAAACAAACATTTGAAATTCTTGATGCTTAAACAGATCAGCTAATTAAAAACTTGAAGTTGTGGGTTGCGGTAGCGAGACACAACTTGAGGTGGGTGAAAATTTAAATTAAAAAATTTATGCATGTAGTTAAGTGGAAAACTAGCTGATGTCATTGATGATGCGTAAATCTAGGCGAAATGTTGTTGATTCTAAATTAACTTATTATTGACCGCATTTATCGAGGACAATTCTTTGAAATATATGAGCATTGGAGGAAGCTGCACACGTTATTGTACCGTCCCAATTTATGAAACAAAACCATCGGATGTAGCACAGTTGGGTTGACGGTTTGGCCCTTCAAAACAATCTTCGACTGCAGTATTTCGTTAGATTTGATCATGATATTCCCAAATGCTTTTTTAATAATAAAAAAAAAAATTATATATCCTATTGCAATTTTTTTAGGGTCACGCAAGACGTTGAATCAATGTTGGTTTAAACCAACATTGATTCAACGTCTTGCGTCTGCTGGGTATCTTCCCAGCAAACAGGAGACGTTGAAACAATGATGGCTTAATGTTGGGCCAGCGTCGGAGACGGTGGCCCAACATTAAGCAAACATTGTTTCAACTTCTGGTGTTTGCTGGGCTGTCAGTTGAAACCAGCGCTGATCCACCGCCTGTGCAGCAGCATTGTACCGGCATTGCACCAGCATTCAGGCTACATGGAGTCCCATATCTTATACCCGGTGCAGGTTGTCACAATGAAGAAGTGTGAATAATGACATTTGTGTCGGATTGGGAAGGCCGCTAAATATAATAATTAGGCCCTCGAGGAGTCGCACAATACACGCACAACAAGCACTAGGAGAACGTTTTCTCAATGGTGGGCAACCGTAACAAACGCTGGCAGAACGTTGGGAAAACATCGTTCGTTAACAGAGGAGCGGGCAAGTGTCCGTAATCACACTGTCAAGACGAATTAGCTTAATGTGGCAAACCGGAACTACAAAGCACACGGCGACGCAATCACGTGACGCCCAACAATTATTATTGATAACGAGGCTGTTCATTAGGCAGGCTGGAGCGGTGGTAGATCTACTGAGACCGAAGCAGTAATTACATATTTGTTAGTGTAGGATCGACTTTAGACGTCAGAATCTGACGTCTATAGACGTCAGATTCTGATGTCTAATGTTAATCCCCGACACGAAAAAGTATAATATGTATAGTAAATGGCCGTAGACCCATAACATACGTATTCAAATGAATCGGAAAGACCTAACTAAGACATTTAGGATGATTTGATATTGAAAACAACCCTTTGATCTCCATGGTTTATACAAAAATATTTCGGCGCTTAGAGGGTTAGGTAATCAGCCAGTGTTGCCTCTGCCTTTCCAGAACAGTTTT